>WOGP01011199.1:0-10034 GCA_015342065.1 Leptinotarsa undecemlineata
ACATTTCTTTGCAGGCAGCGAAAGTATTAATGTGAAACACGTTTTTAAAATTCGTAATTTATTAATTTCAATTAATATGTTATTTTTTACAATTTTGTTTCAATTTTCTCAAATTTTCGGGAAAGAAAGTTTTTGGCTTTCTACTACTCCATCTTGATACAAAAAAGAGGATAAGGGAATCTTCCAAAGATAATAATCATAATCGTAAACTTCTTCATTGTACATACTTTGAAAAATAACTTGTTCTGGCTTGTAATATATTGTTTCAAACAATGTTTTTTTTACAGTGTATCTGCTTTCAAAATTCGTCATTCATCAAATTTCAAAACGGGAATAATGTTTTTTTTCCTGTATTTTTGTACCTATAATGATGAAAAATATTTCTACTTTTTTTACCTACTTTTCTTTCAGAAACACTGAATGGAGCTCTGAAGTTGAATCAGAACAACAAAACAACATCCAATGACTTTGTGTCAAATGCAGAAACAGTTATTCATGAAGTAGATCTGAAAAAATCAGACCTGGATTACGTCAAAACAGCTCCTACCGTTCTGACTTATTGGTTTGTTGACTGCATGTACTACGGAATTACAACAGATTTCAAATTTGCTTACAATTATACTGTGGCAGATGAAATTCACTTTGCTGAAGCTCTTGTAATGGCAGATTTCACTCCTATTCCTCCAACAACCACAGTAGCACCTAGTACTACTACTGTGAAACCTAACAGTACCACTGTGACACCTGCTACTACAACAATCCAACCTAATAGCACAACCATAAAACCTATCACTACATCTATACCCACAACAATTAGCCCAAATATCACCACGACATCTACCACAAAATCTGTAGCTAGAAGGAGTATTGACAACTCGGTCAAGAATAATAACGTTACTTCCAAAATTTCCATATTAGTCAATGGCAAGTTGGTTGCCTATAATGGTTCATTTCCCTTTGTTTGTAATGGATCACAGTTGACTTCCAGTTCAATGAAGACTTTTGGACACTTTTCCAAAAAAATTGTAGTAAAAGGTTTGTTGACAGATTATTTTATATGCAGCGTGAATGTAAATAGTTCCCTACCAACTCTATACTTTCGAATAGAGCAAGATATCAGAGTCAGAATTTTTTTTTTTAGGGAGGAACCATTTTCAATAATTGTTATTGAAAAAGCCAATAATGTAACATCACTTGTCACCGAGATGGCACTATCAACTTTGGTTTTTAATAGAAGGGAGAGTTTTGATGACTATTTCAATTCTCTTTCCAACCTTCTTTGTTTATAGAAATTCGATCAAAAAACAAAATAACCAAAAAGTTATCAATAGAGAAAAACAGAAATTGGCTAATTGTTTTAATTTATTTTATGTAAAGAATATGATGGATATTATTTCTGTTATTGAAGATATTGGATTTACCTGTCACATTAACTACTTTAATGAAGAGGGTTTCAGTTATTTTAAAATACTAACTCTCCAAGAATTGAAAGTAATTGTTTCCAATTTAGCAAACAAAGCATCTCAAGTAGATGCAGCATCAAGCAAAATTATAAAGAGTAGATTTGAAGTAATTTGACATGTGTGGTGTCATTATGTGAACAGCTCGTTACAAAATGTAGTTTTTCAGATGATTTAAAAAATCAGTATAGTTACTGTCTATCTAAAAAGTTCCAAACACAAGAAAAATCTGATGAATACCGACCAATTAACATTTTATCCTGTACTGAAAAACTTATCAATAGTATATCAATAACTATTGAAATATTTCAAATCAATCTGGTTTCAGATCCAAACATTCTTACAAATCTGCACTTCAGCTTACGGTTTCTGAATTGTGAAAAATTAATTAGAAAATATGGCATAAAAGGAAAAGTACTTGATTGGATCAGTGATTACCTTACTGGAAGGAAGCAGGTAACCAAAATTAATGAGTATGTTTCAACAGCAATAAGCGTAGACCATTGGGTTCCGCAGGAAAATAGTCTAGGACCATTGCTATTCTTAATCCACATTAATGATATCAGCAAATGTAATGAATGTGATTATGAACATTATTTTGCTGATGATGCCCTACTATCGGTTAGCGATAAAGATATAGATAAAGCTATTCAAAAAATGAATGAAGAATTAAATAATATTGCTACATATTTAAAAACTAATGAATTAAAGCTGAATGTCAACAAAACAAAGTCTATGATAATTACTACTCTGTTAAGTACAGAGAATTAGATTTAAATCAAATTGAAATTAAAATAGAAAGCGGCAAAATTGAGCTTATTACTGAATTCAAATATTTAGGATTTATGTTGGACAAGAATTTATCAATGAATAACCGTTACTTGTTTTATATTAATATTAAAGATCTGCTAACAAATGATAAATATCTAAATTTCACGGAAAAATTTATTCGAAACTCACCACAGGTAATTCCAATAAATGTTGAAACTATCCACCATTCACTTCCTGATAATAATGGAGTCAACACAGATTTATTCTCTATTTATTATATTATGAAATATTTCTGGGGTAATTTTGTTGCAAGCACTTTTTTCGTATCCACGAGTTCTGAAATGAACTACAGTTGTTCATGTTACACTTCAAATGTCACATCTCATAAACATCTAGAGGCATCATGACAGGTGATCTAGTGGGCCCTGAGTTTTCAAAACTGATGTTACATTCCAGAAAGTTTATTTGATTACATTATACACAGAGGCATATTTATAGCAAGTTGAAAAATCCCTAGTGATATTATAAATGCAAATGTAAGTTTGTTACGGTTTCACGCGAAAACTAATCAACTGATCATTATGAAATTTTGTACACATGTTATTGGAGATATTAGAATTAACATAGGATACTTTTTATTAAAAAAACAATTGTTTATGTAAGATAAAAAAAAATTTGTCAAACAAATCTCAAAATCTAGCTACTTTAACGTCATCTAGCATTCCAGTGATGAAGTTTTTACCCTTTGTACCGTAATACCGTCGCACACAGTTACGACAATATCCAATCCATTCCAATTGACTATAGTTTCAGCTGTTTGGAATTTTTCTATATTTATTGTTATTTTCGTATGTCACCCGCAAGCGAAGCCGCAGGTAAAAGCTAGTGAAAATATAAATAAAAGTATGGTTGAGTATTCAAGTAAATAAATGTTGAGAGAGAGAGAGAAGGACTATTTACAACTGCGCTGTATAGAAAACTCGTAGTTCAGAGTAGTTTGGTTGCCTAATTATTAGTTTGATAATATATTTGATAAAATAATTAATGAATGTTTTCAATTTTAGCACCTTTATCTAATGTTAATGTAAATGGAAATAATTGGATACAACCTGGAGATCTTTTATCATTAAAAGTTAGTTGCACTGGCTCAAAAAATATTGACTATTGCGTGAACTATCTCAGAGGAGAATATAATGTAACTGGAAATGAAACTTGTGAGATTTACGAACGCCTGGATACTTGCAGTTTTCGAATAAAACGTTATTTGTGGCATTCCAAAACTACCATTCTTATAATTATAAAAAATGAAGTTAGTAAAATAGTGACGCCAGTTACAGTCAACATTTATAAAGGTTTGAGTTATTAATTTTGTTTTCAAAGTGTTGACTATGTTTTTTTCCAGTTAATAAACAACCCCAGTTGTCCGTTATTGTTGTTCCAGTAGTGTTCACTTTAGTTGCAGTTGTATTAATTGTGTTTGGAGTTGCTTACTACATCCAAAATAGGTCTCGGTAAGTGAATTTTTTAATGTATTAGTAGAGGTCGAAATAAAAATGAAGCTTTAGGCAGCTAAATATACTGCATTCCATAAGAAATTTTAGATAGGAAGAGTGCCTTTACTCGGTAATTCATCTAACGTTCAAGACCATATTCTGGATTTTTTTGCTGTTTGACTTTACAGCTTTTGTACTCGTTTTTCATTTGTCTAGCATGATGTAGTATAATACAATAAAGTCTATTATCCTTATTATAGTTTTTGAATAATATTAAGATTATAATTTTTAAATAATATTAAGAACAAAGAAAACGAAATTGATATAGTATGTTTTGAAAACTGTTGGACAGCAATATAGTAGTTAGTTTGGACCATAACTGTACCCACGTTGAATTAAAAACAAGGAGAAGGAAAATAATTGTGAAATATTCAAACTTAGAGTGACAATTAGATACAGACTACTTATAGAATAACAATAAACAATCTGTGCCATTATCTCCTTTACTGTAGTTTTATATTTTATTTTTCAAGTATATGAAGTAGTTAACCCATTGTGCCATGTATTCAAAATATTGAACCTGATTGTAAATTAAAAGTGTTTGCCATAAGAGTCATTGTGAAACTCATATAATGAGGAATTAAAAAAAAAATGCATAGAAATTCTTCAAAAAAATTGAATTGTGGTACATGACGATATGATAAATATTAAAGCTTGGTATTGACAGATTCTGACTGTATAGTACTGTGATAATAATTATAGAATTTCGTGATGTGATAACTATTTCAAGTGAAAAAACGCCTTCAAAGAGGCAAAGCTTGGCAACACGCAAGATATATTAATTTCAATATATTCACCCAGAATAATACGGAAATTGTTTCTTACTTACAGTTTTCAGAATTATTTTTATTCATGTCATAGTATTGGTACATGGGATGTTTCCTTCCTGCTTGGGGCTTTGATCACAAGACGGAGCTGTTACTAGTCAAAAACCTCTCTCATACAATCAGTCGAAATAAATTTTGTCCCAGACATATTGCTGTTTGGGTCGGATCGTTCCTACTCTGACGAGAGGGGTAATACCGCGGTCTGCAGGTGATATACTTGAATAAGTCCAGCATATGATCTTCAAAATTATCATTTTTTGTTGAGGTTTTCTTTATTTTTGTATCTCCTGAAAAAATTGTTGTAAGTGATTTATCTGATTATGAAGCTAGATGCCCCTTATGCTCAATTTTTTCCATAGGCTGAAGTAACATTTCCAATTAATATAACTTTTCAGGTTCATTATAGAAGTTGCAGATTTCAATTTTGGGCAACAATACAGTGACATGGAGTATAAGACTTTTCGAGAAAGACTTCGAGATTCATTTGCATATGCTTTTTCTCGAGGACCTAACCATGGTTCTTCTGAAGTTCCAGTATGGCCTCCTGGTCAAAAATATGGTAGTATGACATGAAAATATGATGTATCAGTGATATTGTAGATTATTTAGCATTTCTGTCAATTTCTCAAATATTTGCTTACCAAATTTCCTTAAGTAAAGTGTATGGGTAGAATATTTCTATTATCATTATATGAAGCAGTTCGACGTGATGACTTTGAACACAGACGTTCCCAATCAAGAAGCCTACCAATTTTTTTGCTGCTGGCAGTTAAATAATAAACGTCTGTTGACTATTTAGTAGTTTTATATATTTTTGACAGGAATGGTATTTTGTGATTTATAATGTACCTTTATTTTTATATTATTCTCTTTGTGGAAAGTACTGAAGCTGGATAGCACATATATTTATGTTATATACTCAATACTACTGTATAATTTCTCCATTTAGTTGTAACATGATTAAAAACAATTATCATCGCTTCAATCATGAAGGAACTAAGAAATTCAGTGAAATACTCTAGTAGTTTATTATATTGATAGTTATATTGAAAAATTAACCTTTCTTGAATATTTGAATCCCTTTAAAATCACTGCTAAGATTTATCATTTTGCTTTCAGAGATAAAGAAGTTATACAGTATTCAAGTAATTTTGTAGTTTTGTATACCCTTTTTTCTTGTTGAAGTATGTGATTATTCGATAAATACTTATTCTGAATCTAGTGTTTCATTCTCAAAGACAATAACATCAGTCTAGAAACGTCGCAGATGACACTACACAATACTTTCTTCAAAAATCAATTGAAGATAGATTTGAAAATCAAAGAATGATCTGGGTTTGAAGCCAATAATAAAAAAGAACAAGTAATATTCTAACAAATACTTGAAAAAGATTAAATGAATTGCTGATTGGTGTTGAGAAATAAAAGATGCGAGTTCATCTTATTGAACTACAAGATGAATTTGATTTGAAGTTATTTCAATGATCTTGGATAGTATAAACTCTGCACTTGTTGGTATGCAGTATCTTTGAGATATAGTTGGGACAAATAAAGAGTACACATGTGTTGTCAATTAGTGCATCTGGTGTAAGTTGACAAACTAATGATGCTCCGAACAACCTAACTTAACCTAATCAAGAATTGCCCTTATTTTTGAAGTTCAGTAATTTTTATGAGTTGGGATGCTTCACAAAATTACTAAGCTCTTTAATTATTATTCTTTATAAACTTATTTTATATTCCATTTTTCAAGTCCAATATAGGCCAGTTTGAATATTTCAGTATGCAGAACATTAGACAGCCACATTTCTAACTGTGAAATATGAAATACCCATCATTTATCAATTTTGTAGTACAAGAGATTTGAAACTGTAGAAACTGTCAAATAATAAAATAATATGTTATCCGTTGGTCTCCATTGCTTTCGATATACAGAGAGCAAGCTATCATCCAAACGAAAGGTCTAGCTGATTAAATACAAAAATCAACTATTTTATCTTAATTTTTCATTTGTAGAAGAAAGAGTATATAGGCTGATTCACGGTGGATGACAGATTAGACGTTTCAGGTGAACCAGACAACGAATCACACAACGGTCACAAAGGCGAGGTCATTCATTTGTAGTATTTTGAGGCTCATTATTAGCCGATATACTATTTGATGTTGATATGGTTCTTCTTCTTTCCTTAATCAAGGTTCGGAAAACTGGACATTTTGTTTGATCCGCCCTGTATCCCTCACAGGTCATTTTTGCAACTCTGCGCTCTATGACCTTCCTTTCCATATTTTAGACAGGTATCAGCCCTATCAATCGTCCGATGTGTGAGTCAATGGTACAAGCCCCAGGCTGAACGCTCGATTCTCACTTGCTTTCGTCCAACCCGTGTTAGTAATCACACATTAGAAGGTAAGACCTCGTTAGTCCTTAGCTCGCACAAGTTTCGACTTCTGAGGGTTGTCGTTCGTAGCGGTGCGATAGCTGGTTAACGGAAAAAATATTTAAACATATTAAATAATATTGATTTACACAGGATTGATATTCTATAGTTGAATGGTTTAGCAGTTCGAATGACGGTTTTTTTCTTTAAGAAACATTTCTAGTTTTCATTGATATTTGGTATTGAGTATTTTCTCATATTTTCATGATACTCACTCTAATGATGAATTGCATGCTTCTTGTGATCCAGGGCAAAACATATGCTAGGGAAAGTGCTATAATTAACGGGAACTGCGAAGCAACCTTCATAACTAGGCACTAGGTATTAGATTTAACCATCAGCTCACACTTTTTGAGTAACAGGATATGGAAATGGGTATTGTCTTGTTGCTCTGAAGCTTCCTGTTCAGACACACACTATTCAATATTGAAGCAGGTCCAAGACTACCGGTGGCGTTTCCTGATTCAGATTGGAATGGATATAAAAAATCCCTCAAATTGAGAATGATAATTAATTCACTACACTTCACACTTTGAATTGAAGGGGTTATATTTTTAGGAGTGAATAATTTTTGGGAAAGGAAGTTTTTGGCTTTCTACTACTCCATCTTGATACAAAAAAAGGGGACGAGGGAATCTTTCAAAGAAAGGAAGGAAGTAATCAATTTGACAATAAGTAACTTTATACATGGATGTGTAGATCATGCAAAGAAGTAACTTTCAGACACAAACTGAAAGAAAGTCCTCCTGAAACAGTTACTTTCATATAAACATTGAATTACATGAAAGAAAAAATTCTTTCGAAACAAAGTTTGTGTCTGAAAGTTACTTCTTTGCATGATATACACTTCCATGTATAGAGTTACGTATTGTCAAATTGATTACTTCCTTCCTTTCTTTGAAAGATTCCCTCGTCACCTTTTTTTGTATCAAGATGGAGTAGTAGAAAGCCTTTTGGCTTCACACTTGTAATGAAATAGATACAGTAGCAGAACAATTTCGTGTAGCGGTGGACACCTATCAAGGCAGCTGACTATTGAGAAGTATAAGAGATGATCAAAACTGAACGACTTAGAAAACTAAGAAAGGAAATTCAACAATTATTCAATTGAACTAATGAGTAACATAACTGGGGCTCTTGTAAAACTACTCTGACTTGCAAGAAAGATATTTGAAAATATAACTACTATTTAATCGAAATATTAGAAAGGTGGGTGCTTAGTTTTCTCAGTGAAAGAAGACTGATGGTAAAAATTGGTTGTTTTTTCTCAAGAGTGTTTAATGTGAGCTCTGGGGTCTCTCAGGGTGGGCATTGTTCTCCCTTGTTATTCAGTTTGTTTGAATTTTCAATATTCGCTGATGATCTCAAATTATTTTCAATAGTTCTGAATGAAAATGATATTAGTTTACTTCAAAGGGATTTAGATAATATGTCTGATTGGCGTAAGTCAAGATTTCTTGGTGCTTTAATATTTCTTTTAGTAAAAGGAAAATTAAGATCCTATTCTTTTATTAAATAGATGGACAAATAACTGGGAAAATTTTTTTATTCTCAATTAAGTTTCAGCGAGCATGTTAATCAATTAGTGGTCAGGTCTGATAGAATTATAGGGATCTGTCTCTTGAAACTGTGAGGTCAGTGTATATTGTGTTGGTCAGATCACAACTTGAGTTTGGTTCAATTATTTTGTCACCACAGTGTAATTAATGTTACCGGAGTTTCATCCCAACACCAAACCGTTATTTTCAACACCTCGATCACTGAGTGATATCTTCAAGAGGGAGATTAAACGAGTAGTTTAATCTTCCTCTTGAAGATTATCCCAACACCTAACCGTTATTTTTTTAATACCTCGACATTTGTCGTGTCGGTACCGAGGCGATGCTCTCTGGCCGGGTATGCTGATAAGAGGTTTTCCTAGGAATTGTAGCTGAGTGTCAGCAGAATCCGGGGTCAGTGACAACGGTATACACAACAGACAATCCGGAGAACAACTTTAACAAGTTGGCGCTCTACGCGGGCGACACAGGTCTGCTGGCGAGATCAACAAGCCACGTCACCAGATACTTGCAGCAAAAGGCGGATAGATCGGAGGAATGGGCCAACCTGTGGAAGATCAGTATAAACTCTGACAAGAGTCAGTCAATACTATTCACCAGGAGGATGGTACACCCGGAAGGAAACGTCACCTTCAACGGACAAGAGATTCCGTGGACCAACGAAGCTAGATACCTGGGAGTCAACCTAGACAAAAGATTAATGTTCAGGTCTCACGTACGGCAGAGAATAGGAATGGCGAGATCTGCCTGACAAAACCTATTACCAATAGCCAACGAAGCAGAACCAGACACCACCCCGAGAGTCGCTGTCAGGCGCCTCCAGTAAGTATAAAAATTACTTAACCAGATTTTGAATTCATCTCATTTCTAAATTCGCTGAAAAACAAATCTGCTCGCGACATAAGACACTCGTCTCCGGTTACTTTTTGGGGACCCCGTGCAAAAATTCAGTTAGGAAAGCCACGACAAAAGTAACTAATAGATTAGAAAGTAAAAGCACCTAAAGGCTGACTTTCGACTTAAAGAGGTCAGTTGTCAATTTTGCTGAAGTGCCCATTAGTAGCTTGAAAACCGCTCCGAAGAAGCCGGGGTGGCTTGACGAGATGGGATATTCTGTATATGGGGTATGGGGGGAGACACTAACTATACAGAAGGAAGAGTATCCAGAAAGTGACATAGTTTAGATGGGATGGATGGGGGTAACACACCCATAGATATCCCAAGTACATTTATATATAGTGTACAAATAAAAACGATTGCCACTTAGGTTCACATGGAACCTGTATGTGGAAACAAATGTTTTTATTTGTTTCGTTATCCAGAATGAATTTAGATGGGATGGTGGGACGTGTGTCAGGGAGGTTATGGATTATGCTGTAGACAACCCCTCCCGATATAGAAGGCCCGACACTCTGTCGAATGAGGT
>WOGP01011200.1:0-10034 GCA_015342065.1 Leptinotarsa undecemlineata
ATATTATACAATCATATTTGTAAATATGTTCATGTGTGAAAATGTGATGATTCAGTTTTTATTTGTGACATTTGTGATATTATTTGTGTGTGATATTTAAGTGACGTGCCAAATATACACTATTGTATCAAATATTGGTAAAAAAAAATTAGGTTGATTGCAATAAAGTAAATTCGAGTACCTCTTCCTTTACTTATTTATGCAGATAACCATCTGAATATAAAACAGAACTCATTATTTAAGTACAAGTAACAAATATGCTTGCTAATAATGATAAATTAGTTTTTCGAAATCATACAATGCCCAACCTATTGCGAGGTTGTAAACTGAAATACAATAAAGAAATAAATCAGCAACAACAAAACAACTGCAGCCATGCAAACGATGTTTACCGAAAACCGGCATATTTTATCGTATCGATATCCGACCAACTGTGTATAAAAGAATATATAAGCATGTTTATATTCCAAAGAGTCGTGTTTGGTCTGTTATAATGAAAGAAACTTCAGTCTCATAGTGATGTCTTAATCGGGGAATCGTGTGGCCACCGGCTCTCTGCATGGAAATCAGGTTCGAGCCAAGGCGGTGATTGTAGACAAAGGTCTTTCACGATTCATTCATTTTGGTTAGCGAAACTTGTTTCTTGGGCTTGTGTGCAGTGTATTTATTAATATCCACATTGGTGTACGGTAATGAGATATAGAACTATCCAACTGAAGGTTACGGTTTTAATAGGACATGTTCCTGAAGGATCTTAGACTTTCAGTTGCAGAGTGGGAAAATTACAACTGTTATTCAACCAAAAACGTTGAAAAACAAATATATGTTATCTAGTTGTGGAAGCTTCAGGACCATAAAATGTATAAAAAGCAACGGCAATGAAAACAGAGTTAAGAGAAGTAACTTTTTGCGGATCGTCCATAATGTAGTGAACAGTGAAATATAACAAAAATTCCTCTGAACTGAACCCATCTTCAAAACAATTTTGTTACAAATGGAAAACCAAAGCATCAGTGGTAGGATTGTCAGTAGAGACAAAGATCAGAAAATCCACAAGAAGAAATAAGCCAATACATATTATTCCTCACTGAATTTTTCCTTTTGAAGTTCCGTTTCAAGCACCTGCCATTACAACATTCTTCTATTTTGTTTATGAATGAAGAAGAGTCATGCATATCGGACTGATCTGGTGCCTATCAATAATGGATGTTCTTACTAGCGAAATCAAAATAACAGAATAGTTAAAGGAGTCTGGAAAACATATTATTTTGACATTTAATTCAGAACTAACAACATCCTCGAATCCAACACAAAAGCAGCAAATGAACTGATGTTTCTGAATACTTTCAGATGATGATATCCTAAACTTCAACCGTTTCTGAACAATATGGATCAAATTGGATTTGAATTTGGATTGTTTCAAAAGAAAGTCTCATTTACCGAAGGAAGAAGAAAGTAGATAACAACGATAAGAAGCCCAATCAATAATTTAAAAATGGTTTTCCAATAGGAACATCCGAATTTTGACAATTGGTAAGGGCCATCTTGTTGAAGCTGCATCTTTCAAATCAGCTGTCATACATTCAGCCTGTTTTACTAAATCAACATAGATGGAAATAGCATTCAACGACACATGCAAATAATAAAATTGTCACATTGAATATTATGCAACAGTGACTTGAGGGCATGGTCATCTCACGTGGGGGTGATGTGAATTGGCCACCGAGATCGTGCAATTTACCCCCTGTTAAACTTTTTCTTGTTGGGTTTTCTCAAGTTGCATGTATATGCGAATAAGCCACAAACCACAGTCAAGATAATTCATGTCATGTCATCGGACTTCAGATGCGCTCCGATTTTAAATCGCATACATAATGGCATCAATAGGTCTTTCAAACGAATAAAAAATTATGAGTTCCAGAGTTACACAGTGAAAATGAAGATGAAAATGGGAACAGTGAGGAAAGTGTTGCAAATTCGGACCAGAGTATCAGTTTCAGTAGTAACGATAGTACCTATCTTATAATGACGCGGATAAATTGAAATCACCAGCTCAAGGCTCTGAGGAGATAATTTTAAATAGAGTACAGATAACTTATCAGATCGTGTGGTTAAATGTTTGATCTATAAAAAAGGGGATGTCAGGTATCTCCTGTCAGATGTAATGTCGGATGTCAAATATGTAATGTCAGACGTCAGAGTGAACATGGTTAATGAAGGGGTACAATCGAACCTACTAGTTAATGGTATCTTTCATTTGAAAAGTAATCATCGATCCCAATTGAAAATTTACCAAATAAGTTACAATCTTATTTGAATTCAAAGATAGAAAGCGTTCAATGAAATATCCTAACTTTAAGATTATACATGAACATAGTCATCAATTCATCATACTCCCAATGCTGATCCAAGTGAACATAATGATGTCTTCAACAGAAGATTGAGAGTCCTAACGGCTGAATTTAGTATAACTGCAGTAATTCATTGAACTTGCCGGAGAATGCCTTACCAACCATCTTCTTGGGATTCTGATGATCTGATGATTCAACTCCATTTCACCGTGAGACCGTGACACATAATTGAAAGCAAAGTTATTAGGGATAATTAATCAACCAAGGAAAGCATTGTTTGTCCAATGAATTTGATTTATTTAGAACAAACGGAATTTATGATTCGTCGTATTCGTTTCTTTGTAACGCCGACATTCATTAGGCCTGGCGCTTGCTGTCACCATGATTGATTACCTTTTGTTTTTATTATCTCGTGACCACTCAACGTCGATATACGATATTCGCTCATTCATGGGAAACAAAATTAACTTCCAAATTTCATACCTTCCTACCTCAAATTAAGCTAGGTAGGTACTTATTTCAAATCAAAATATGTTTTTATTGAATGATGAATTTGGAAAGCCAATAGTAGGTAGATGAGATATCATTCATATCTCAAGAAAAAAATTTATTTTTTATAAAATGTATGTCTTCCTTCTTTAACTTCATGATATTATCAAAAAAGTGAAGTTCGATTTATGCAAAAATCAAAATGTTTCTATATAACTTCCAATTTTTAATAAAAGGCAAAAGAACAAGAAATATAGAAATGAATATTAAATGATATAGATACAGAAATAAAACACTTAGTCTAATTTCCACTTACCTAATGTATTGATATTAATACAACCAAGGTTGTATTAATATCAAGGATGAATTTCCACAAAATGAGTAAGTCATCAATGTCACAAATTAGAACTGAATATATCTTACAATTTTAGTGATGTGACTTGTTTCCTTCCAAAATATCATTTTCGATTCATTTGTGATACATTATTCAGAATTGAAGGTTTTGTATGTGTGCACTTAAGTCTAAGTCTAAGTCTAAGTATATCCAGCACGATAAATCCACCTAACATATCCCCAAGTATCCAGTGTGTTCATTGAACGAACTTTCAGATTTTGTAGTTTTTCAAACGTGGCTTGAGTGATATTAAGACACTACAGGCATTCGAAACATCATTTGATATTGAATTAGCTGTAATTTCTGTTCAGAATGAAGATACCAGGGCTGAGAGGAATAATATTCAGTGATAATTCTTCCATACCACTAGAGTGGTTGAACAGATTACCAGACGACACATCAGAAACGTATAAGCAACGCTCTCCAAGAGTGAACTCAGAGATAACAATTTTCAATAAACATTTACATATTTTACCTATATTTCAATTGCAGAATATGACCAAGCAAAATTTTTGGGAATCTATTACAGACAACTACTGCACCAGAAAGACCAAAAGGGAGGTTCCACATGCCAAACTTGTAGTTGAAATGCCCTCTGCGTGGAGGAGTCTGAACTACAAAAAAAATGAATCAATTAATTTTTCAAAAGATGTAATAAAATTGCCTTAAGGTGTCTCATTCATCTTTGATATCCATGAATTGATCCCACAGATTCCACAAATGATGCTTTTGTAAGAGGGTATGTCATTATCTTCACTTTCTCAGGCTTGTTCTTTAAGGACACCCAAGTCCAATGAAGCATTCTTTGCTTAGCCTAGCGTCATCGATGACTCCATTGGCGAATCAATAGAACTTTGGATCATGAATGGTCTGTATTTGTAATATTGAATGGAGATCCAACTGCGAAGCCATATTTCCACACATGCGCTCATCACATTGATTATAATGTTCTTCGTTGATTTTCATGTCCACGTCTATGAAATTGATTAATTTATGGAATGTTGCACTTCAACACAATTTTTGGTCAATTGATTGATCATGGTCGATCTATCAACCATCGGAGGGATTGCTAATTTTTTCTTGATATTCAAGGCAAACGATAGGACGGAAGATGCTCTCTATTTTTTTGTTAAAATGTACGTATCCATTGTCATTGACTTAAATTTATTTTTCATTTTTTTCCTGGCTTCCCAGTACTGCGATCTATGAGATCTTTTGTTTATAAGTCCAGTTTATTCGCGCCCCGAAATGCTGAAACTTCTAGCGAAGAAATATGTTCTCATTTCTGCTGATTTTCCATCCTCACAGGATTCAGGTGACGCAAGAGTATGTTTATTGCAAAGGTTGGTGAAGCGAAGGAGTTGGGGTTCCCTTGGAGCTGGTTGAACTACGAGTATATGTTGGGTTTGTTCTGATTGAAGGATCGATGGCTAGGTATCTGCCTGTTTTACGGAGGTGACACCCCAATAATCTCTGTCCTGTGAGAAGTTCCGTTACCAAATTCAGATAAATTTTCCTCAACCCCGGGGGCTGTTCGACTTTCTTTAGCGGTGAGCTCATCATCTTTTCCATTTGCTTTTGTCCTATTCCAGTGATATTCTAGTCAATCATCAGCTTTCTGACATCTTTCAATTCACTTGTGACACAGCACCCACATCAAGGTCACTTTTCTCTGCTAGTGGTCCTAGAGTAGTTTTCTAATCGTGAGTCAGTTAAGACACACAAATGAATATTCGCGGAGTGTGCCTGTCTGACAAAAATAGATCGTTACGTCACTAGCACTCTTTTCCTGCATACGTCTCTTCAGTATGCAATACGCCACTAGAACTTTTTTCCTGTATACGTCTCTTCAGTATGCAATTCTGCCTATAATGTCAATCACTTTCATCTTCAACCCATCCGTATATCACGCAATTCGTTTCCACAAAGCTGCGGCTCATATGATGCGTCTGTTTGGCAACATGAAGAGTCAAGACCTGTAGCGCTTAATATTTCTTAGGTGTTTGACCGTGTGTAGCATGAGAGTTTGCTGGCCAAACTTCGATGTTATAGCTCATCGGATCATTTCTGTGTATGGCTCTTTAGCTTCCTGAAAGAACGATTCCTGCAAGTTATCGTCGACGGATATTTCTCGAATACTTTCACCATCAACGGTGGTGTTTCGCAGGGATCTATATTGTCTCCAACCCTCTTCCTATTGTATATCAACGACTTATTGGAAAAAAAACATAAATCCAATATATGGCTTTGCTGCCTATCTCGTCATTCCATTTGAATTCCAGGACTTTGGCGGCAGATGCATATCTTTACCGGAAGTAGGAGGATCTAGAAATGACTTTGAATTGGGGTGAAAGTAACCAGATTCAAATCAGTGTCATAAAAAACCCATGCATCGGTTTTCTCCAAAAAGATAAATGTCTCCGTATCGGATATGATAATGTCAGGACAGATAATTCCGCTTTCTGCTTCGATAAATTTGTTGGAGATTGAAATGGACATCAAAGGCTGCCTCTTAAAAGCTTGGAACACTGTTCCGAACCAGAAAACTGTACACACTTCAGCAACTCTTGATACTTTATAAGCCTCAGTTCGGACCTTCTTTGGAATATTGTTCTCCGCCCCCAAACATACCCTGAAGCTGCTGGACTCCATCCAGAAAAGAGTCATCTGCCTGATTGGAGACGCGAACATCCCTTGCAACCTTGATATCTGGAACACTGAGGGAAGGTTGAGATTTATCTTTCTTCTATAGATACTTTCATTGGAAGTGTTCAAGTAACTTGGCTCATTTGATTACACCAAGAGCGGTACATGTCAGAAATACGCGACGCAACTGAGATTTATTTAACTCAGTAGCCTTCGAACTCCATTGTTCAAGAACTCTTCCATATGGAGAACGGCGTTTATATGGAATAAACGGTCTGAGAACGTTTTTCTTAATGGAGTTGCTCTGCAGCCTCAAGAATTTTCCAGTAGTGCTTGTGTTTTGTCTTAAAAAAATTAGTATAAACATTGCTCCCGTTCGGAGCCGGTAGGGATCGCTATTATATCTATAGAACGCAAAAGTTTGTATGAATTATCAATATACTTTCTATTATGAATAATTATTCACTAAAATTATTAATATTGAGGGGTTAAACCTCCAAATAATTAATGATTGTATGTCAGTGTCTTGAATTTTTTCCAGTGGAATCGGATGTTATCGGATATTATTGATGTATCAGACTGAAATAATAGTGAGTCAGTTTCACCAGTGTAGGTTCCAGTATAACTTGAACAATATTTTATTTTCGGTGTCCAATGCAAAACTGCTTTTAGTATATTTATTAGTCTGTGGAGTGCGCATTCTCGCTATGAAACGATTTGTGGTTTTTGTAACAATAGAACACTTTAAATATTTGAAATTTTATTGTCTCCTGTGTTATTTTAATATCACAGGAACAAAAAAGATCGACGAATATAAATGACTTCATTTCATATTCATTTTGTTTTGCAGTTTATAAGCTCATGGTATTGAATTGTTGTGGTTATCGATGACCACAACGGAAAGAAACCTATTAATAGACAAATATGCTTTCTATTATATCTGAAACAATTTGAACTCCAAATCTACTTCTGAAATCTTTCAAAAACATTTCTTGAGAAAATTGATTTAAAAAATGTCTATGGACATAATAAGTTGATAAAGTAGTAATCAGAACAATAAATGTTGGAAATATTTTTTTCAAGCATTGTTGCTAATTAATCTTTCATTATGTTACTGGTCAGTTAGATAGTTTTGGTTTTGATGCCATTATAATATGTTTGATTTGTAGTACATTATAGAACTGAGTTTGTTCTTAGAATGAGTATTGATGAATCACTTTCGCCAAAAATTAGTATTGAAAAAAGAGATGTACCTGATTGCTTTTTGAACCTCCATATGTGGATTTTTTGTAACATGCATGACTTTGTTCTGATACTTGCCACGGAGAGCGCAATTCAGAGCGTTTATGTCTTGTGAGCCTTACGGTCTATCACAAGTTTAATATCCAATATTCAAAAATGTGCAATGGATTTTTTCACTCCATATTATTAGAAATATTTTCTGTTGAGATATATCATTCAACATTTTGCTATTCATGCTTGCTCATATTTCTATTCAATTATTTTTCCGTTGCGTGGAATTTCATTATACACACAGTTATACCCTTGAGTATTTCTGAGCGCAACGGATAATGGCAATAGTGAGATGCAGAAGAGAAGGGGACTGAGGGAGTCACCCTGAAATACTCCCCTTCTAAAAGTGACCCACCCTGTTTGGACTCTTGCTTGACCAGATGTTATGGTGAAGCGAGTTCGCCAAAGTGGTATCAGTTGTTCGATGCATCTCACTATGTTGTCGGGTACCGCAAGGCATCTGATCAAATGCAAGATTAGCTCATGCGAAATTGTATCAAATGCCTTACGGTAATCAATACAGGCCATAGAGAGGTTACGCTTATATTGTATCGAGTCCTGCGATACAATATAAAGATTATTATTATTATTGTTATCATGTATGAAGCTCCACCCCTCAGCATACCCTGAAGCTAGATTACATCCATAAAAGAGCCATCCGCCTGATTGAAGACACAAACATCACTTGCAACCTTGGTAGTTTGGAACATCGAAGAAAAGTTGGAGATTTGTCTCACTTTTATAGATACTTGCACGGAAGGTATTCATATTTGATTTCACCAAGAGCGGTACATATCAGGAATACGCCTTTGAATGGAAATATTCATGTGAAATTGTTTCGAAAGGAGTTTTTCCTCCAGTTTGTATCTGAAAGAAATTTCTGTTTGCCCCTGTATTTGTGTGAAATTAAGCGTTTTTATTTCAGGAAGTTTTTCACATTATTTGTTCAATGTGTTTCCCAAAAAACTAAATTAGTAATCACATTATATGAACTTAGTGGCAAATTAACAAATTGAATTGGAAAGCTAATGAAAAATTCATCATTCTTAAAAAAATAACAATCTACTTAATAATTTTTTTTCAAATGTCTAAAGCCGCTGTCTGGTGTTGACCATCCCTGATATTCAATAATTAAAAATAGGTTGATTAATTCCGAAAAAGGGGTTGTAACCTGTTAATAAAAATGACTAGCATGAAATCATTCGCTTATAAAGCAGCTGGAAAATTATTATATAATTAATGAGTTATGTTGTAGAGTACGTAATACATTTCGAAATTTGGTAATAATGGAAAGTAGGCGAAAGGGCCTAGGTAATAAAAGTTTATTTGCCGCCATAAGATGAATCAATAAATTGTGAATTGATTTTATTGAATTTTGATTTAATTCAAGTCATGCTAACGTATTATTAAATTGTATCATCTTACAGAAACATCAATCAAAGCACTTATCATAATCATGAATGCTATCATTATTCTGACAAGTGAGATGTAACTATTCGCTTGTTGCGTTAATGGTTCCATTCATAAGCAATTAAGGTTTTCATCACACCAGTTGTGGTATGAAACTATTTGTATTGAAATTAATTTGTACTGTTGATTTCAATGAATGTTCATCGTTGTGAACAGTTTGATTCATTTGCAATTATGAAAAATCGAGGTTAATGATATCGTGTTGCGTTAGAAAATAAATGAAGTATTGTTATGGATTATGTTTGAATGTGGTTGATATTTCAAAGTTCAGAAAAAAGAAACTATTTGTGTTAAAAAAATCAAAAGATTAACCAAACAATAACAATCTCATTAAACAAAACCTGAAATTACAAAGAAACAACATACAAGCAACAACAAAAAAAAATTAAATACTAAAACAAGCTAACGTAACTTGGTTTGGAATCTTTCAATTTTAATTTTTCATGTTTTGTTAATAATATTTTTCAATTTTCAGCTTGTATTAATATTTAATTTTTGTTTGTTGTTGCTTGTATGTTATTTCTTTGTAGTTTCAGTTTCTGTTAAATGAAATTGTTATTTTTTGGTTAATCTTTTTAATTTTATTTTCAGAATATTTCAGGGATTTCAAATCAATTTATATCATATCAGACAATGGAAGTCCGAACTGATGAAATGCACCACAAAACATTGTCAACCACCTTCAAATATAATATCTCTTCTTTTTCTTCTCTATTTTTTGTGGTCTTTGCTTTCCTTCAGCGCAGTACACCAGATATAATATAATATGAAACCCTTGTTATAACTCTGTTAAAAAAATGCGGGAACTTTTGAAAGAAACATTTTTTCCATGAAATCAATGATTTGTTAAGAAAATGAAACTGTATTCTATTAGATATTCATAAACGTAGTTTTGAGTTAGAAATCAATCTAGTTCGTGTCCTGATGATGGCAACTTGATTGGTGACATGCGCATCAAGAAGAGTGTTGCAGATCATATTGGACAGCAGTGCTTGTTTTAGACCATATTGTCCATTCGTAGTATTTCTACCATTTTCCTCTCCCTTTGGCTTGAACGTTTGAAGTTCCATTTGCTTTAGATCCCTTTATTATTCTAATGTGATTCGCGTTTGGCTTCTGTATGAGATATGTTGAGACTCTACCATTGTATAAAACATTCTAAATACTTTTATTGTAAACCTGCTGGTTCAACTGCTTTTCAATACTGTGTGTGTATTGAGCTATTTACTTTCCGAATGATTCAATTCTTTGATGAAAAAATAAAACTATGAATTTCTTTCTCAACCTAGGTTAGTAGTTTTCGATTTTGTTGACAGAAACAAATTCCAGTTCATTGTACATGATCATTATCATTTCAAATAGGAAAACACAACCTACATCGTTTTATTTAC
>WOGP01011201.1:0-10034 GCA_015342065.1 Leptinotarsa undecemlineata
TGAGTGGGAGTTACCCCAACAGACTTATCAAAGAAGAAATTGGAATTGTCTGAACTGACATTATTGTATCCGGTTCGAAGACATTTATTTTTTTCGAGAAAACCGATGCCTCGGTTTTTGTGGCATTGAATTAAACCTTGTTACTTTCACACTTATTCAAAATTACTTCTTGATCCTCAACAAGATATGCAACCTCCTGCTGCCGAAGAAGATATGCATGTGCCGCCGATGTCCTGGAATCCAAATGGAATTACAAAACAAGTAAGCTGTCGTCAGCAAAGAAATATATTGGATTTTTAGTTTTTTTCAAAAAGTCGTAAAAGTACAATAGAAATAGGGTTAGAGGCAATATAGATTCCTGGGGAACACCAGCGGCGTTGACAATAAAAGTATTCGAGTGGATTTTTAGTTTTTCTCAAAAAGTCGTAAAAGTACAATAGAAATAGGGTTAGAGGCAATATAGATCTCTGGGGAACACCAGCGTTGACAATAAAAGTATTCGAGAGATATCCGCGACGGCCACATGCAAGGAATTTTCATTCAGGAAGCTGAAGAGCCATACACAAAAATTATCCGACAAGCCATAGCTTCGAATTTTGATTTCACTGATAGCTAAGCGACTAGTCTCTAGTTACATTTCTCAACTCAAATCCTCTAGTCTGAATAGCAACTAAATTACTAGTAACTGATATTTTTCATTTACACCAAGAAAATAAACAATTTGAACAGAGGAAGTCCTGGCTAATAGCAAGACAGACATTGAATTATTCCGACAGATATTCGTGCAAGTTTATTCACAGAGGAAGATGCAGATGCATATGCTTCTTTATGGCCAACAGCAAGACCTGCCTGGTGTAGCTCACATCTTACCAAGACAGTATTTCCATTTGGTACTTAAATGATTTTTTGATGTTCAACCTCTTGGTGGTGAAATTAATAGAGAGAAAACGTGCCACACCACACCACAGTTCGAGCGTGTGGCTACTCGATATATTAAAAAAAATTCTCACATGTTTTCTATAACATGAGCTTTCGATTGGACTCTAGAAAACATCATATACAGTGTGTCATATTCATTTTTCATATCTGAAGAATCTGTGTTCGATATTCTGGCTTGGCGTTATGAAATAAATATTAAAAAAAATCGTCCAGAAAAATTCTTTAATTATATATATCAAGTTCAACAATAAAATTTGAATTTCTAGATTTTATACATGAGCTCATCGTATAATCTTATAATTGAATAAGTATTATTCGCAGAGTAATTAGTAGACACAGTGATTAGTGTGTCACTTCAGATGAAATACCAATTACCGATTTAAAAATTAACTCGTAATAGGTTAGAGTAATGAAAACTTATGAAAATTTGATATGATATAAGACCGACTTTGGAGTCCAGATTTCAGTTATTATCAAAAACAATGTGACTCATCGACATATATGTAAGTCTGCAAAAATTCAAATGCGATTTTCATCAGACAGCGAATAGGTGGTCCTTGCAACATACTGTATTGTTTTTTTACGAATCTGACATTTCTCACACATACCATCAGAGTGTAACACTATTTTTGATGCACACCTCATCAAACAATTTTAGTCATCAAGAGATGACCACATAATACATGGTTATTTTATTATCATTAGTGAAGGTTCACTATCTTTGTGGGCTTTGCAAACAAACGACGTAAATCGTTTCCTTGAGTCCTTCCCACTTCATTTTTCAAGTCGATCAACTTTTGCAAAAAGATTTCGTGGATTTTTTTCATATGTTTTCTCTTGTTACTGCCTCAATTGGACGTTCACTGCTTTCTCCATCATCGATATTTCTACGACCATGTTTGAAGTCAGGAAACCACCATTCAATCATTATTTTTGATGGAGCGGAGTTCTTATAACACCTTTCAAGCCATTGCTTTGCTTAAACGGCATTTTTTCCCATCAAGAAGCAGTGTATTAGGCCCGAGACTTTTCAGTCCATGTAGTAGTATAAGAAAATTATGTTGAAGTAAAAAGAGGATAAAATAGATTTAACTATGAACAAAAAGAGATAAAAACCAACAAATATTAAATTAAATGTTTTACAGTCCAGTTGAATTGAATGAAGATAATTATGTGAAAAAACTAAATCAGAACAAATAATTTTCGGTGCAAATGTTGATTTCTTGGATGTCAAACTGAAAATGCAGAACTATTATGTCACTAAGAAAGTTGATTGAAATCAATTTCATATACTTGACACTTTGATATAAATCCTCAATTAATAATATTAAGTATAAGAAGTATTTCTTTACGTTCCAATGAATTCCATAATTTCATTATCAATATCAAGTGGTTCTAGACCTGCGATTTCACATACATATTTTTCTGTTGAGTAATGTTTGTTTTAATAATCAATTGCAAATCAGTGAGGTATGTTGCAATAATTCACTCGATCCTGATTTTGAAGTTTGATGATTCATAGATATTCGTTTATTCACACTACGATGCATTGGTGAAAGTTTTTCATGTGACGAGATATTCAATTGTTCATTGACACATTCTCAAACATATCGAGAATTATTGTATTTCTTAGTTGTCGAGCGAAATTAACACATCGTCAATATTTTTGATTCGTCATTTATACCATTTCATTTTGAATAAAGAAGTCACTATATACTGATTTTTCAAAAATTATAGGAAATCGGAAAATACTCACACGCCCAAGGCCCATATTTTTTTGACAGGGAAGTTTCTTCGTTGGGGATGAATAATGGGGCGAGTATAGCTCTGCACGCTTGTAACAAGCTCCATATTGAATCCAATATGAACATGAACAAGACTAAAAATCCGAAAGTTGCTAATGGAAAGGTGTATATTCCCCACATTGCACCCTGAAAAAATATAGGAGTTTTGAAAATCACGAAACCAATAATTTTTCGAATGAAGCTCAAAATTTTCAGCGTCCTAGTAATATTGATTAACTTATTTCAAATAGAAAATTATACAATATGAAAAGTGACATTGAGAAAACAGAACTTGACAGGCAATTCTGATAATTTATCTTTAGATCATTTCAATTCCGGAGTCAAAGGAAAGTTGACTTTGACAGCTTGTTGTTCTGGTATAGAAATGATAATTTCTTTTCCATTTGCTACTTTTGATTTCGTCTCAACTCACAGAATCAAAAATGACTTGACTTGTCAATACTGTCAATATTACAAATATCGGTTCTTGAGTAATTTTAATAATCCTAATGATGCAGGTTGAACACCAAAACAATATCACTATAGAATAATGACTTAAAAACCACTAATTTTATCAGAAGTTTTCTGAAGTCAAAGTATAGGGTGTTTCAGTGAATACTAAACTTTATTTAAAAAAAAAAAATCAATTTTGGGTTCAGAGGTCTTCAACTCAGATATGAAATACATACCCGGAACTTCAGCTTTATGGGAAAAGTTTTTATGCTTCTATGAGGTGCACAATTTTCACATACGACCATTTTCAGTAGTGATATTTCATTTAAGAAAAAATTAAAACTTAGTTTTTGTTTTTTATAGCGAAGAGAATCAAAAAGGAGAAATAAGTGTGATGTTTAGGATTTTACTTTATAAATAAATTTTCTGAATGGGAAATTAAAAGTCAAAATGTCAAAATTTTATTGACTGTCAAAATGACAGTCAACAGTATTTCTTTTTTCTCATAACGACATTATTTACGGAGCAACAATCTCTTCCCATTTACAACTGGATTCAAGAACAAATTGCAATTCAAATCAAAAATAAAATGAAAGGAACAATCAAAACCCATTGCGATTTGTTTTTTCCTTTTCACGGCCATATCTGGTGACAGCTGGGGCTTGATCGACTGCTTTTTTCTTCTCTTTGAAGCTCTGATCATCATTTTCTTTCTCGAACTTCTTCTTTTCTTCATTCTCATCTAGAATTTTGCATCCATCTAAATTTTCTTCCGCTTCACTTTTCTCTCCAGATTCAATTTCCGGAGAATATTCTAATATCTGAATCGCTCGAATTAGTTCTCCGCATTTCCGTTCGACTCTTGATCCCGTCTCTTTCAGAGAATAGTTTTAAAATTTTTCCTAAATGCTAGTTAGTTCGGTTCTTGTTATCTCTTTCAATGAGAACAATATTATTTACCTTCATGATTACCTATCCGTTTTTGACTAGTATGAACTAATTCTGCTATATATTTTTTCCTGAATCGACTACGTAAACCGTTCCTCAGCTTCTGTTTATAATTCAATCTTTATCATATAACGTCTATCCACTATGTTCAATTCGGCAATCTCCGTAACATAATTTGTATTGAGAAAGATGGAATGTATTGTAGGCACGAAATCTTCTTCATCATTAGATACGTATGTCAATGGTCGAGAGTTTATTGCCTCGCAATCACATATCACAGCCATGAGTTCTTCATAATCAACTGAGGATTTTTCTAAATTCCACTGCAACAGCTCTTTTACTGTCCTCACCATTCGCTCCCATTAGCCTCCCCACCAAGGAACCGAATGAGCATTCAAAATTCACTTTATTTTTCTTGTTTCTAAATATTTTTTCACTTAATTTCAGTTAATTTTTTTCAGTAAATCGATAGTTCCAAAGAAGTTTCCACCTTTATCCGAGTATATTACTCGAACCATTAAAAACGCATAGGTATGTAGAAAGCGATTTAACCAATTCAAAATACACCGCTCGGTACACTGCACATGTGGACTGGCTAAATCTACACTCGAAACCTGAAATGCTGTTGTTTGTTTTATCCTGTCAATAGAAAAACGGGCAAAAGGTGTATCAACTGAATTACTGTTATATCCCGTATATAGTGTTGTTATGAAACACACCATATACGGGACTCAAAAATAACTAATAATGAAGAATATGAAGATCTAACAACATGAATGAGAATTAAATTAATTGATACATTTTTCAAAATGACCTCTTTCAAGTTCCATACAAAAGATATTCCTTATGGAACAGTCCATGCTTTTTCTGGGGAAAATCCATGAATACGACAAATTACTGCCTAATTGGGTTTTTAGTTGTTTGATTTATGCAATAACTAGTCAAGGTGAACTTTTCAGTATGCCCTTCGTTACACTTGAGCACATTCTTTATTAATTTATCTTTCTCAGACTATGGAAGGTGAGAAACTTCCATATTTTATTCAAGAC
This sequence comes from Leptinotarsa undecemlineata, assembly GCA_015342065.1. NCBI lineage: Eukaryota > Metazoa > Arthropoda > Insecta > Coleoptera > Chrysomelidae > Leptinotarsa > Leptinotarsa undecemlineata. The sequence goes on from WOGP01011201.1 coordinate 5,174, forward strand.
GCCCTCTAAACTATGTAAACGGCGGTTCTAGTTAGAAAACTCACACAAAAGATGCAATTATCTAATGAGAGTTCCATTGTTTTTAAGTTATGGCAATGGAATTGAACAAACTCTTTCATTTGTTCCTCTTGTTGATGGAAATCAGTAAAAAAATTATTCTCCAGAAGTTTGGATATTTCAAGAACCCGTTAGAGGTTCTAACTCTTGACGACTCTTCCGTGGTTCCAAAGGATGCTCTCCAATATATCATCATTGAAGTTTTATGAGAGTAATGATGACTTGAATAGGGACAGATGAGCCCCTAATGTGTGACGCTCAAAATGGATGATGTTTGAGCGTGGAACTTTTCACAGATACTAATCAATTTGAGAAATTCTCAAAAGGAATCATTGCTAATGCGATTGCATGAGTATTTTATATCAGAACCTTGACATTATTGTGAACATTTATTGAAGTCGATTCTGTCAATCACAATTGCTCTTCTCAGTTGGATTCAAAAAAATGCTTAAATCAATGTAAGTTCTTTCGCCACGACAAACTCAAAAACTAGTGAACGGATTTAAACGGTTTTCATTGAAGAACAGAGTGAATCAAAAGAACGGTATAGAATTGAACAAGGCATCACTCACCATTACATCACATCCATTGTAGTTTTACTATAATTATTTGGTTGTCAACTGAAATCCTTCCGGTTAGTTACTTTACAAACTTTGATTATATTATCGGTTAGTTCATAATCGCATATTAAAATGAAATTTGAATTGGTTGTATAATAATTAACATACAACGCATACACGAAGTAAAACTTGTAATGTTTCCTTACGGAAATTTGCTGAAATGTGATATATCGTGGTAATTTTGAAATTTTTACAAGAAATCTTTTGGGAGTATTTTGGGTATTATTCACCACTCAAAAGGAAAACTGTTCGAAACAATGTAACTCTAATTCTTGTATATCTCTTACAAGTCTTCAGAATTGAGTATGCTTATATAACTTGGTTTTTAATGATATGTACAATTTACAAAACATATATCCACTGAAATTTTCATAAATTTTTTTGTTCTCAAATATTCAGAATACTTTGAATTTTTGAATAATAGAAAAAGGTATATCATCAGGAAAGATTAATTTTTGGAAAAGGAAGGTTTGGGCTCTCTACTCCTCAATCTTTATACAAAAAAATGTGGAAATCTTCCAAAGAAAGGGAGAAAGCAATCGGTTTAAAAAAATTCATTTCTATATATAAATGTCTATATCTTGCAAAGAAGTAACTTTCAGACACAAAGTGGAAGAAAAATCCCTCTGGAAAGAGATCCGGAAAGAGCTTTCATATAAAAATTGAATTACATGAAAGAAAAATACTTCAGAAACAACTACTTTCATATGAACACCGTTTTCCAGATTGTTACTGAGGAGGCAATAAAGCAAAATATCCAAAAGATCGAATGTCAACCAGTAAGTATGACAGTGTTCAATATTTACTATATTGTGTAGCAATCCTGTAAATGGTATCTGATTCTATTCCATAAAAGATTGTTGGAATACTAACTGAATAGGGATAAGTGTTTTTTGTATAATTCGGTGTTCATATAGAAGCAGTTGTTTCGATAGTATTTTCCTCTCGTGTAATTCAATGTAGAGGTCTGTCATTTCGAGTTTCGTGGTGGCCGTGCTGATAACGTCCGCCCACAAAGAAGGTACGCGGATGCCATGTGCTATCGTGGGACAGCGTTTTGTGTTGTGTTATTCCATTGTGGTAATTATTGAAATGTGTGAGATTCTTTAAAAAGTTGAGGATAAGGGACCCTTTATTCACGCCGGTATCCAGGCCGGGGTGGTGAATTAAAAAATCCGAAGGGTGAGGCAGATCGACGCTCAATTTGTTTATTTTTGGATGGCGATTAGCAAAACGTGGGGATGGGAGTTGTCGGACCTTTTCTATTCACCAGTGCTTGAGCAGTGGCTGGGTTGCCGAAAGTTATAGTGAGTCACACTAGCCGCTGGTGGGTTTCCGCCTTTGGAAAGTTCCTGGGTGGTTCGTCGGTGTCTAACCACTGCTCTGAACGTCTCCCATTGTTGTCGAGGATCCACTTTCCAGCACACGTGACGATTCGATCCAAAAATGGATGATCATTTTTATTCTGCAAAAGCAAAGAAGAACGTGAAAATTTCTGTCAGTCATTCGAATTTTGGGGCACCCACTTTTTAGCTTTTAGGGTTTTACAATACTTTTCGAAACATCAAAAACTGTATAGGAGCTGACGCCCAATTTTTGCCCCCTTCCACGACTCATTTATGATGGGTCACCCTCCACCAGGGTTCTCAAATCCCCCTCCTGGATTACTTGTAGGTCGACCAATTCGAAGCTCATCTTTGAGGCCAAAATCTCTGGAATGAAATTTTGCAAACCAACGTCAAACAGTGCTTTCATCAACACTATCATTAAAAATGCCTGGATAATTTTTTAGTCTGTCCCGGCAGCATTTTGGTTGAAAAAAATGAACAGCATCAATGTATAGAGTACAAAAATTCTCTATCAATCAGTACATACCACGACACAGTAGAAAAAATATTCATTGAGATATGGAGCTACAAAAACACATGACATTAAATTGGATAAAACTTTCAAAACAACCAAATAGAATGTCTACTTAATGATAAAAAATCTTATATGTTGTAAAATGAATGGTTTATAGGGTTGCTTTTACATTAATTGGGTTACACTGAATAAAAAATGGGAATGAAAGTCCCCCTGTATATTACCAGATATTTATTTATATTACCGTGTTAGGAATCACACATTAAAAGGTAAGACCTCGTTAGTCCTTAGCTCGCACAAGTTTCTCAACTTCTGAGAGTTGTCGTTTGTATGGGGGCGACAGCTGATTAACGGAAAAACAGATTTTAAACAGACAGAACAGACAGTTTGTTTATTAAAACATCATAACATGTACTACATTGATCTCAAATCGAATCTCAATAACAAAAAGATGGAATTATATGCAGAACACGTCTAATATCGTTTACGATTTGCAAGTGCATCGTAAAGAGCTTGCACACTGCATCTTGGATTCAATTTCATTGCCGATATCTTCTTCGCGATACACATACAAATTTTCCAACATAAAATTTTACACGACTGGCACCTTATGGCTGACGCATCCAATTTTTATCTCTCAGATAATAAATTATTTTTGAAGTGACATGAATATGTCGCAGTACTTTGATAATATTCCAAAAGAAGGTGGCAATGCTTTTATGCTTTGAGATGAAATTGGAAAATTCATATCGTAGTAGTATATTTCAATCTCATCCTCTTTTTCCTTTCGTTCCATCCAATATTCATGTGACATCAGTTAATTGAAGAGGAGTTTTATTTTTTTATTATATCTGGAAAAACATCTCAGCTTGATCTGAAAATCTTCATGATTGTTTTTCTTTGGGAGTTTATTGTTTGATGATGCGACGTTTATGATGAATCAAACAGTTCCTCAATGGTTATACTTATCAAGATAGTTCTCAACATAACTTTTTATGGAATTTTCCATACCTACTGAAATATAACTTCACTGTATCCCAACCTCAAGGACCATCTACACCCACAGAATGAATAATAATTAGCCTCTATCGTGACTAGAAGTAATAAGCTCCATATCACAACATTCCTCTTGATGTTTTTTTGAGGCATGAGATGGCACCGACATCGTTAAGGAATGACCAGCTTATTTTTCAACCAAATAGGTTTACGAGACAGACCCTTCACCACATTTTGGAGGTGAGAGATTATTAAATCCGAGGTCTATGTTTTGTACGAGTATAAAGATAATAAACCAAATAGTCATTAAGAGAAAACTCTGGTCTGAAAGGAAGTTCGAAGGAACTACGACCTCCAAATAGTGATGTACATTTGTTTTTCGATAGTTTGTTGCAGACACTGAAAATTGCAGAGAAAAAATCTCATAACATTATTCTTTGTGGGGACTTCAACATTGACACTCTTTCATACAAGGGTACTTCCCAAAGGAATTTAAGAAGGCTTTGGTAATTCCCCTATTCAAAAAAGGAAATAATGCTGAGATTGGTAACTATAGACAGTTCCCTCTACTATGCTCACTTTCAAAATTCTACGAGAAAATTGTAGCCTTCAGAATAAGGGAGTATGTAGAAATCAACAACATATTATGTAACAACCAGCATAGTTTCCGAAAAAATCGTTCCATAGAAATAGTCTCTTATCAGTTTCTCAGCAACATATATTCCAACTTTGACGCTGGTAACTTTGTTATAAGTGTATTATTTGACTTGTCAAAGGCATTCGACTCTGTGTCATGGAGTTTTCTGTCTAAAAAGTTGATTGCACTTGGTCTCCCAAAAAATGTATGAAGATGGTTGAGCTCATATATGGAGGAGCGCTGTATGCCAGTCAAATATGGAGGCACCATGTCAGATGAGCATGCTGTTGAACTGGGCGTTCCTCAGGGCCTAGTTTTAGGACCATTATTATTCATTATATTCATCAATGATTTGCCTGAATATGTGAGGGACTGCCATATAACGATATTTGCAGATGACACCACTGTTTCAGTCATTGGACAGACTATGGACGACGTGGTAAGCAAAATTAGTAACATTATCGATATATTAAAACTGACTACATTTCATTTCTCTTACCAGATACTTGAATTTCTATATGTTAACTCAAATCTTTCACCTTCAGAAAACAAAATAATATAATGAAAAAAAAATTGTTTATCTATTTTTATTGTACTTATTGTAATATTTACATGTTAAACCCTGATCGCATTTGAATGTAGAACACAATACAAACACTTCATGTGTTTAGGTGTTTGCATTTCAAAT
>WOGP01011202.1:0-10034 GCA_015342065.1 Leptinotarsa undecemlineata
GGTAGCTGTTTATATACCTTAAGTTTTTTGGTCCGATGTGAACTTTGTTTATTAAATGATAATTATCCTAATTGATGCAAACATACAGTTTGGTGTTAGGGTAATTGATCTCTAGAAAAAGTTTTCAAAAATCGGTTTGCAAAATCACTCACTAGCTCACCGAACCCCACGAACACACGACACCGATGAAAAAATATTTTGAAACGGACAAAAAATTAGTATTCAGCCAGTCCAGCTAGCCGAGCCTTTATTCCTCAACTACATTTGATAGCACGTTTACTAACTATCTGGGCGAATAGGGACCACAGGCAAGAAATATTTATGACTGTACTCTAATTTTTTTTGCTGTTCCAATTGGAAATGGATAGACTATAGCATAATATATTATTCTGATGTATAAACTGTAATTATGTAAGGTTTCATCTAAATCCGTTCTGTAGTTTAGGCGTGAAAGAGCCACAAACATACATACATAACATCCATCCTTACAAACTTTCACATTTATTTTAGTATAGATAAATGTTTCGATATAAATTCTACCCTCATTTTAACATTAATTAATTTCTTGATGTTCCTGTTGATAACAAATAAAAAAAACATTCGTGTGCTACTCGCTATCTGCTCATTTTGAAATACAATTTTGTCAGTGTTTATGGAATTTATTCTTCAAGCAAGTGTTTCAGTGCTTTATTTTTCATAAGAATGAAATTAAAATGTATTTATTTAGTAAGTTTCGTAGGAATACAAACGGGACGAACCCAAAGACAGTATTCACATATAAATTATTATAAATGCTATTCCAATTAACAAAACAATAGATATTGCAAGCAGTGGAAAGTACGGCACAAATTACACATACGAATCAAGTAGTGAGAAAACATGGTCAAGGATTAGAAAAAATATCAATGTTTAATATTTGATATACTCTTTTAAACGAAATTTTTTGTGGAGGACTCAATATTTCATACTGTTTTTTTAGGTGTATAACCTTCCACAATCTGAAAAAATAAAAGATGAATCGATAGAGAATCTGCTGAAGTCAACTGAAAAGTTCACGTAATATAAACTACTAGAAATTAGTCAGTTAACTTGTCGTATTCATAAATGAAAAAATTATATTTTGAAACTGAGCTTTCATAAGTGGTTAACGTTTCGGAAAACAATCCTTTTCCATTTTCAAAACCTGTATTCACTATGAAAATCTAGCCTCAAACTTTTTTTTGACACAATTCAAAAGAATGGAATGTCCAGATATCATGCGACAGTCTGCAATAACTACGTAGACGGTCTTCAGCCAGTTTTTTATAATTTGATTCTCGAGAAGAACAGCAAATTCGAAGTGTGTATTCTAGGTAGGCATCCGTTAATCTTGAACGATAAGTGGCCAAATTAATAGCTAGTTTCTTTCAATTTTCTTATTTTTCTGGGACATGTTTGGCCCAAAATTCTTCAGTGCATACCGTTTTATACATTTGCAAAGACACATCTTCTTGCGAATCAATTATCTCTTTTTGGTGTGATGGCTTTGACAGATTTAACAACTTGGCAGCGACATCTGTCCATTCTGCCGCTACATCAACTTCGAATGGCGATTAAAGCAACAGAGATAGCTTGCCCATCTCTGTAAAGTCTTGGAATCTTGTAGCAAATTCGTTCTTAAGATCAGCCAGAAATTTTACAAACACTGCAGTCTTCTTCAGAATTTTTTATATTCAAGAATTGTCGGAAAATGCATAAATTCTTGTCTTGCAATATATTTTTCAAAGATATATAAGAAATATAATCTCCTCTCATCTAGACAGTTTGGATTTAGAGAGGTCCGGTCAACACAGGATGCGATAAAGGAATCAACTACACGAGTTTATAAATCTTTCGATAGTAGTAAACCGTGCCTCTGCATATTCGTTGATTTGGCCAAGGCGTTCGATACTGTCAGTCATAATAAACTCCTGAACGCTCTAGAAGATTTCAGTATTCGTGGAACGTGTTTACCTCTCATAAAAAGTTACTTGAGTGAGAGAAAGCAGTGTGTCAAAGTAGGTAATACTTTAAGTAAATACGAAGTAATGAAGTTTGGGGTACCTCAAAGCACCATACTTGGTCCAATTCTTTTCACAGTATATCTTAATAACCTGTTTAATCTCCACACTGATGGGACAATTATAAGCTATGCAGACGACACAGCAGTTTTTTATGAAGCCGAAAACTGGAACTCGCTCATCACTAAAGTACAAAATGACTTTAAAACATTCATTGACTGGCTCAATTTCAAACTATTGACTATAAATTTTTCTGAAACAAAATATTTTGCCTTTTCAGTGCCTTTTCAGTCTACAACCCCTTAAAATCAGAGGTGAAAACAGCATCGTGAAAGTCACACAAGCTACTGAAATAGAGGATCTCGGTGTAATGACAGACAATCATTTAAAATGGAACTTACACATTAGGAAGTTAGTGCAGAAAATTACAAGCCTATTGTCTAAATTCAAATATTTACGAAACATTCTGGAAGAAAAACATCTCTTAATGCTGTATTGCGCATTAGTGGAATCCCAACTGAGATATGGCATAATAGCTTGGGGAGGGGCATATAATAACATTATAAAGAATGTTGAAATAATTCAAAAATGGATTTTGAAAATAATTTTCAGAAAACCAATTACCTACCCATCAGATGACATTTACAAGCTTGGCAATATCTTAGATGTAAAACAAATATTTCATTTGACACTTGTTGTTGACCAGAAAAACACCGGAGCAGAATATTTCTAGATTATTCCTACTCCACAAGGTAAAAAATTCACCATTTCAGTTCCACATGTGACTGAAACTATATCCCAGAGATCCAGCATGTTTCTTGGGCCAAAGATATATATCGATCTACCGAATGAATTGAAACAACTAAACTCATTATCTATATTCAAGAAGAAGCTGAAGTTATGGCTGATTTCAAGATCAAGAATTTTAACACGTCGATATAAAAAATACAGACTATGATTGATATTAAAGTTAAGGCTATTTAAAATAATTTCTTTCACACATTCGTTCTGTCAGATTTTTCTGTAGAAATCTGAGGCATGCCATCATCATATCAACACAAATTATACTTTCCTGATTTTGATGATCGCGCTTGCCCCATATTTCATGATTAATTTATGACGTGAATATAACGTTTGAAAGGATTATTTTGTACTTATTATCCTCACTTCACAACAAATTATAGTTACAATTCGTATATTCTGCTGAATACTCTCAATTTTATAGTTATGATAATCTAAACAGTGATTTTATTTTTATGAAATTTTTGGTATTATTATTTAGTATTACTTCCTTGGGAAAAAATATATTTTTTACACTTTTCTTAAGCCATTTTTGTTCCAACTTTGGTCTACAGCTCTTTTTATAATTAAGCTATATCTGAAACTCTCAAGCTAGTTGAAAATAGATTCTTCTGCTTTTGACCATTTTCTTTTCCATTAATTTGACTGTATTTCATATGATTCGTCAACATTACACGATAATAATATGTCACCACACACAAGATAATATCAGCTTTGCTAGATTTTTTGTTTATTCCAAGCCTCATATCAGTAAGTTTTTTTAATCATTTGATTTTGTAATGATAACAGGTCTGTATTATCATTATATTCGATTGAATCCCAGCCAGAAGCAATCTTGTTTAATTTGAAACGGTTATATTTGTAGGAATGACAAATTTTTTTGAGAAAGACAAAAAGTGTTTGATTTCTACTACTGTATCTTGATACAGAAAAATGCGGGAACCTTTCAAAGAAAGGAAGAAAGTAATCAATTTCAAAAGAAGTAACTTTAAACATAGATGTGTTGATCATGTAAAGAGGAAACAAAATCTGGAAGAAAAAGCCTTCCTGAAAACTTTTATATGAACAATGAATTATACAAAAACCCTTTTATCTGCTCAGTTTGGATTGTTAACATTTGTTATAGAATCAAATCAAAGCCGAAAATTTCACTTACATAGAACACTGACATGCTCACTGGTAGACATCGATGTTTCGCCGTAAGATTCCCAAAATTTTCTATATTAAGATGGAGTAGTAGCCAAAAAATTTTTTCCCAAAGAAACTTTCCATGTTTTTTACCAAGTTACTGCAGTTTCGTCCTATAAGGGCATTTTCAAACTTATAACTAAACATATATACATTATATAATAATGTATAAGTTTGAAAATCTCCTTAGAGAATGAAACTACAGTAACGTTAGTTACAAATGAAACTGGCAAAAAACATAGAAAGTTTCATTTCTCATTTTTCATGGGGACATAATTATTTATATTTTCAGATCAACATGTATGATATTCATAAAAAACATTCAGTTTTGCGTGACTTCAAACTGATATAAAATGTCGATGATTTTCAATATTAGACATTCCAATGTCATTTCACTAGGATCCAGTAAAGTTGAATTATTGTGTACATAGAGAAGAGTTTCGCCCTAATTCTTACCAAACCTGATAAGAAAATAAAAGGTCACACAAAATTTTGGAGAATATCCTAATGCGACGCATAGTCCAGTCGTATTAGGATTTCACCTCGGAATTGAAGATAATCAGCTATAATATTTATTTTGCCACTGTGAAACTTATCTCAAGATCTACCCTACTATCTGAGATCAAAGGTAAAAAAAGTTTTTTGCACATTTGTGCAAATGTATTTTTTCCTAAAGGTTTCATTCTATTTATATCAATCATCAATTATGTAAAGGGTCTTTCATAAAGAGCTTCCTATGTTTAGACCACTGTTAGACCAATGACCACTCATGGTGCTATTGCCTGGTGGTCGAAGGCTTTACAGACGAAGCTCTCTAGCTTACAGAGACAGGCTTGTCTGGCCATCAGTGGTGACAACAGTACCACACTGTCAGCGACCATGGAGATCCTTCTAGATCTCCCTAATCTCCACATTTTTCTGGAGAGAGAGGATAGATGGCCTGCATATAAACTTGTGCATTTTGCCAATTGCACAAATCAATTTAGTGCAGAGTGCAACACTGGAAGTCACAGCATTCTGGAAATGACCTCTGACTTTATGCCTCTAACTGTCAACAACGAACTGCCTCATAAAGTACTATTCCCGAGTAGAAAGGACTGGTTCCTCCAGGAGCAGAAAATGCTAACACCAGATAGTTGTTGGTTCACAGATGGATCAAAAACATCATTCGGTTCTGGTGCAGGTGTTTTCAGTCGCAGACCCAGGACAGATACACCAACCTGCCTAGGATTATGCGACTGTATTCCAAGCGGAAATCTACCCTATTGAATTATGCGCAAAGAGATTGAAAGAACACAACCTCATACACAAGTCAATAAAAATATTCTTGGGCAGACAAGCGGCGTTGGCTCCTATCGAGCAACGACTGAATTGGTAGCAAACTGTCGAAAACAACTCTTCTTGTGACAGATTATCTCGGGTCTAGATTCCTGGCCATACTGGCCTAGAAGGCAATAAGGCTGCTGATTCTCTTGCGAATTAAAGTACTGCAAGCAGCTTCATCAGACCAGAACCTGTCATTGGCCTCACTTAAGGCTTTGCCAAACAAAGATTGAACACCTGGATGTCAAGAAGATTTATGAACTTCTGGCAGAATCTTTCAGAATTAACTCACTCTTACCCACTCACCCTTCGAAGCTTGATACCAAACAGGTGTTGGACTACAATAGGGATGAACTACGATGTCTAACATGCCTTCTTATACTCGGGCTGTCAAAAGACAGTGGATGTTGCCTCTGAGAAATGATGATACAGCAGAGCACATACTTTGTACCTACGCCGCTGAGGACGGTATCAGGTTTTTAGAGTTCGGCAGAGCCGTACTCTTACCATCTGACCTGAAAGACCACTGACGTTACAAACTTATTGGCTTCGCCAAGAAGCTGATACTACCAGGCAGGGTTTCGAAAGAGGTATAGTACTATCACTGATCTACTTAATGTTAGTGATAGTATTGTAGCCAATATTGATGGAAAAAAACTCACCGCTCTAGTATTATTAGATTTTTCTAAGGCGTTTGATACCATTAGCCACAAACTCCTTCTTTCTAAACTCAAATACTATGGATGTTCAGCTGATGTCATGAAATTATTTTTCTGAACAACAAATATCAAAAGGTAGGTACTTCTTGGTGATAGAAGTTCATCCCTTGAAAGGGTTAGATCAGGAGTACCTCAAGGTTCAATTCTTGGTTCTGTACTATTTTTGTTATACACTGCAGATATATTTTCTCTAATTAAGCATTGTCAGGTGCAAGCATTTGCAGATGACACCCACTTATATCATAGTATCGAACCTAATAACATCTTATTATCCCAAAATCATATAAATGATGACCATGAAGTCGTAAAAACTCTGACGAGCAAACACAATTTGAAGTTGAATCCTAGCAAATGCCATATCATGTTCTTCGGCTACATGAACCAAAGATAATATGCTAAAGATCATATGGAATTCAAGATAGGTGACCAAATACTCAAATCGGTTGACTCTGCAAAAAACTTGAGAATCACTTTCGATCAAGATTTAAAATTCAACGCACATGTAAAACAGCTTATGATCAAATCCTATGCCAATCCTATATAGACAGAGCTTGTCCTTCAGCACAAAAAAGCTACTTTCACAATCGCTTAGCCTTTCGAAAATTAACAATAGAGACCATATTATGGTTCCTTCTTGGATTCCGCAGATTAATACAAAATACAACGTGTGCAAAATTCTTTTGTTCGCTTCATATTGGGAATTCGTAAATTTGAACATATTTCCCAATCTTGATTGGGTATCAATGTTCGCTCTCAGGGAATATAACTACTTCAATATCACCTATTCAGTACTGAAATCTAAAATACCTATTCAATAAATTGACAAAGAAGTTAGAGCTCCATCCTTTCAACCTTCGAACTAACCAAAACTTACACATCCTTCGTCATTTATCAGCCATGTTCAGAAAATAATTTTCCTTCCTTACTGTATTTTTTCATAATACCATTACTAAGGATCTCATGCAATTCTCGAAATCCACGTTCAAAAAGAAACTAAAAGCAAAATTCAATATGTGATCAAAAGAATTGATGCATATATTAAACTATGATCTTGCTGTATACTCCTAGCAATTTGTTTCTTCATACAATCTATTTTCATTTGGTCCAGTCATTTTCAATTTTTCCTTATAATGCATACTAGGTTAAGTGTAAGAGTAGCTAATAGCTAAACTTCGCCTGTTATGTAATATTAAATACTGAATAAAGTAGTCGATTATTATTATTATTATTTGGTTGGGTGTGAATAGGTGTGAGCCACAATAAACCCTTACGGGTTGCGGTGGTGGGTCGAAGAGATTCACTCACGTTGGACCTCACCTTACCTAACCTATTTTTAAATTTGAATGAAACAAAGTTTCTGTGAAGTAACATTGAAATTTTTTATTCGTTTGAAAGTCTAATCGATGCCATTATGTGTGGCATATAACATCGTTTATATGTCCGACTTCTCTAGGTGGAGCGCATCTTAAATGTCCTACATGCCTAGACTTCGTCGCATAATTCAGGCTGGATTTGACGGATGGCATGCCTAATGTAGTCTTTGAGGACTTTTGTGGTTTGCGGCTCATTCACAAACACAAAGTGGCATAAGCTGGGTAGCACGTAGGGCCGTCCTATTGAAACCACATGTCGTTGGAGTCGAAATCATCCAATTCAGGCTTAAGGAAGCTTGTAATCATCTACCGATAGAACTTGCCGCTGACAGTGATGACCTGGCCAACGTCGTTACAGATGAAATATGGCTCGATAACGCTGCCAGCCCAAAATCCACACCAAACAGTGACTTTTTTGGGATGCATTGGACTTTTTCCGGATGCGTTGCATGCTAATGAATCGCATGTCGATTTGCCGATTTTTCCTGCCTTTGACCTTAGATATCGGTAGTTGTGACGACCTTACGATGGGTAGATTTTGAGACAAGTTTCAGGGTGTTGAAATAAAGGTTTATACAAGTTCATAGCTGACTATCCCCTTTTCCAAGATACTCGTCCTATTTTGACTAATATGACTGGATTAGCATCACACAACAAACTTTCAGCCGTGTAACCATCCGACACCCAATGAACATTAAGTTAGCGTCAACATTATCCTGGGAAGTTGTGATATCGACCAATTATCCTTCAAGTTGGGGTTCAACTCCGGGGAATTTGAAGGATGCCGTAGGCGGCTGGCATTAGAATTTCAGCGGCCCTTCCACTGACGTTATCATAGAGTCACGAATAAAACATTATTCATGGCGTAATCGGTGGACATTTCTGATTTGGAGATTGAATAATGTTTGAACAAGCAGTTCATCTGAAAAAGTAGAAGTGAGAATTCGAGTACACCTCGAATTTCAAGACAATGTAGGATAATGAAAGATGAAATGTCGATATGATTTATTTATTTATTAATCACAAGTACACCATGGTGTCTGGACAAGTCATAATTTCATCGAAAAATTTCATTTTGTCTACTGTAGTAGTATTTTTGGAAAAATATCAAGTAGTTTCAAAAGTTTTACCATTTCAATGTCATGTGTTTCTGATCACACCAGCTGCTGACCACCATGGTGTGCAACTTTCTGCAACCGAGCCAAACCATCACAGCAGAGTCTACTTGTAAGGACTGTCCAGACTTCTCGCCAACCGACCACTATCTCTTCAAGCATTTCTATAATATTCCCACCGATAGAATCTTCGCCAACAGGAACCAGGTTGAAACGATTTTCGTCGACTTCATCGAATCTCGAGCAGAACTTTTTATGTCGACGGAATTAATCGACTTTTGTTTCGTTGGCAAAAGTAAACTGATTCACCGATTCAAACTACAAAATTTTTGGAACAACCTGTACAAACAGAGTCTGAAATCTCTCCATAAGTCGAGATATCTCTCCGTCAAACAGTTCCTGCGCGATGGAAAATGCGTTACTTGCGAAACGCGAAAGAAATGTCCAAAATAGAATGATTTGAATCAGCTTGTATTTTCTCGTAACCGTACTCTGGAGATATTGTATATGATGAGGGTTTTGGAGGTTTTCTCATCTGAGTGATATTTTATATACCTCTTTATTAGAGAAAAACCATCATAAATTTGAAACACTTTCGTTTAGAAAAAGGAATATTTCACCTTTTTGAGCTGAAATGTTGGGGAAAGAATTTAATCATGTCCCATTTCACATGAGCGTGTTTCCATTATGGAGAAAAAAATGCTGGAATTTAACTATGCAAACATACATTATTGTTTTTCTTCCACATGATCGTCTTCCCGATGATGAGAACTTGGTTAACAAAACATGTGTTGAAAATAGTGATTTTCTTGGGTATTTCGAGGAAAATGAAAAGCTTTTATGAATGTGTATCTATAGTTGATTTTAAAATTAGAATAACTCTGACAAGAGCTACTCAGCGGATCGATATCATTTCATTGATCATTATTTTGTAATTCGTTTAATCTAAGCTAACTATGTACTGTATTATTTGTGTATCATTCGTAAAGATTACACAACACAACAAAGTTTTTGTTTCGGGGTTGAAATTAGATGATTTTAATGTATTTCCACGTGTTAAAACCGAAAGTGACCATAAAAATTATATATTAGCTCTTGTTTTCAAGATATAGTATCATTATATTATATATATGTATATTGAGTTTTCAACAAATGAAATATTTCATCACCAACAGTTGGTACACATGTTTGTTTACATAACACCCCTCTCATCAGCTGTTCTTAAGTAGTAAACATAACCTATGTGAGTTTGTCAATTGTACGCACGTGGTTGCTATTGAAATTATCGTGTGAAGTTGATTTTTAAATTAATTTAAGTGCTGATCTGAAATGCCTCGAAAGTGTGTGAATTCTGTCGATAGCTTTTGCTATATATGTGGTGAAATAACATTTAAGGCTCAGAAACGTAAAATGACACCTATCGTTAAGACAGCCTATGAACATTATTTTGGTGTGAAAGTTGGGGACCAAGATAAA
>WOGP01011203.1:0-10033 GCA_015342065.1 Leptinotarsa undecemlineata
GAAGTAATCAATTTGCAAATAAGTAACTCTATACATGGATGTGTAGATCATGCAAAGAAGTAACTTTCAGACACAAATTGAAAGAAAGTCCTCCTGAAACAGCTACTTCCAAATAAACATTGAATTACACGAAAGAAAAAAAAATTCTTTCGTATCAAGATGGAGTAGTAGAAAGCCAAAAACTTTCTTTCCCAAAAATTAATCACTCCTAAAAAAATATAACCCCTTCAATACAAATTAGTAGGAATGTTCTGTATAGAAACATATATTTTCAAAGACCATCTTTAGCCTCCACGATGATGTCTGTGATGGGATTTTTTGACATAAAATCGTCCTCAAACTTCTTTGCACGTTCACAAACAGAATTTCCATTGGAAAAAAACTGTTGAAAAAATCGTCTCAATAATGCATGGCATCTTTGAAATTGAAAGAAACATTTTTATTTTCCACGTAATAATATTTCAGTCCAGCCCGAATTACCTCAGTTGGATTCAAATCCAGTTGATATGGCGGTAATCATACAACTTTGTGATTGGCTGTTAGAAAGGGCCAATATTTGTTTGTGACAGCTTATAATTCTATGTTTCTTCCCAAATGGATTATTTTTCTTATAACCATAAGTGCCATATCTGTTTTTTTAGTCGATGTCGATGGCATTTTGTTGATTTGTTTATTATGATATAGTGCATAATGAATCACCACAACGCTTGTTAAAGGCAAATTTGGAATCAACTGTTTCGATACCCAATTCTTATAAAATTTGTCAAACTTTATTGTTGTGGTACTCAACTGTATTATGATTTGATTTCCATCCAATGTAAGCTTCAGGCACCAACCCATTATCGCCACGCGCAGGTATTATTACGAAACGTTGCTCTTTATTAACAAGTTTTTTAGACCTTTCATGGTGTATAGGTTAGGTCCAATGTGTGTGACTCTATTTGACCCTCCACCGCAACCCGCAAGGGTTTATTGTGGCTCACAATATTCACACTCGTCCAAATAATCCCAGCTTCTTAACGAAGCCAATTAGTTTGATTATTGATTGGCTTTCAGGTCAGATGGTAAGAGAACGGTTGTGCTGAACTCTAAATCAACAGTCTGTTGCACACTGCATTAAATTCATGTGTGTAATTGGCAATGTGCACAAGTCTATATGTAGCCCATCTAGCCTCTCTCTCTCTCTCTCCATGGTGTGGTTAGTATTACGTTTCATCCATATGAATGATAGGTCGACATTTTTCTCTAAAAGTCTGTATTTTTCACTTTTCTCCACAGAAATCCAAGTTTATGCAATTTTCTTCGTAGATACTCTTTGCTACCCTGATAGTCAATACATTTGATTTTTTAATTTCCGTAAGCGTAAGAAATCGTTTCTCTTTGATATAAAAATCAATTTGACATCTACGTTAAATTGCATCTCTGATTAATTTTCAATTTTTCCCTCTCTGATTTGATTTTTGGTACAGTTCCCACACAAACTACTATAGCCTCAACTACTCGTTCTTGAACCTTCAAAGTTGAATAACAATATTGGTTACGATTTCAATTGTTATCGCTACTACTTCTTAATTTCGCAAGAGGAATTCTTATTCCATCTGCTGTTGCCTCCGATTGCATAAACCTCAATACGTTGTTCACAATTTTCCTGCTTTGTCCACTGAGAACCTTGTTTTACAGTTTACCGTTTGAAGACATTTTTGAACTCAAGAAAAGACTCACACAATAAACAACATTCAGAATGATTTCTCCGTACAAACACGACTTAATCTACACGACTTCCTCGATGTCAATGATGTGTTGCAGTTCAGATTTATGGAAGTAATGTTTGTGCTAGATTCAGCCTCCGATATATATCAAACGCACTTTTTCCATATTTATTTTGCTTAGTTGATAGAAGTAAGATACAATTCATAGTGCTATTCAGTTCTTCCAACAAAGACTACCTTTGAGTGCCTATCACAAATTGACCTTCTTTTCATATCGCAACACGAGAAACCTTAGATCTCTCTTACTATCTTCACCTAGCATCTTCAATGAAGAGGAAAGATATCATGGATGCATCCACTACCAAACGTAACACCTCAATCCATCTCAACCAGCAATGCAACTTCAAAAAAACAGGACCATTATCATCACAGATGTTTATCAGCAAGAAACCTCCAGGTTGCAGAAAGAAACTACTTCTGAAATTTGTAGATACATCCTTGTAAGCAGAAAATATGAGAATAACACATACACTTTTTGACAAAATACCATTTTCGTTGATTTTTAGAGAATAGAAACTGTAACTAGTAAAGATTCACTACCCCATATAGCTCTTATTTGACGCAAATTTTCAATTGTCTCAGTCACCATACTCATAGACTTTTGGTCCAAAGCCCAATAAGAAGATAACATACATCAGTCATCTTTGATCCACTCATATTATGGATTAATATTTCAGATATATCCCCTGATTTGGATTTCTCTATCCAGTTTTAGTATTCACAACGTCCAAATCATTCTCTTGACATTATCACCTCTATCTCCATTTCTCTTTTGCCGAATGATAACATTCTCGATTTTAGATATATCTTGATTTTTTTGCAGACATTCAACTGGACGGATAAGAGCGCCGTACTTTCATGTTTTTTCTGGGGCTACATGTTACCCCAGCTGGGGTCTGGATGGTTGGCAGGACGCTATGGCCCCAAATGGATTTTGGTTGGCTCAACCATTATTTGTGCTATACTGAATTTTCTGTTGCCAACTGTTGCGTATTCTTTTGGATCCAGAGGAATTATGGTTGTGAGGGTATTACAAGGATGTACTCAGGGTTTCGTACAACCTTCATTGCACGGTCTTTATGGAAAATGGCTTCCTCTTCATGAAAGAGGCAGATTAGGAACTATTGCTGTTAGTGGTTAGTACTTCGTACATACAGTAAGCAGGCATACTACACTGTAGGTTAATGGACGGACACCTATCAGAGAAACTCCTGTTGGGGTAGTATTAGCTAGGGTAGTAATTGTTTTGTGAACGAATTGTTCTTGTGATAATTTGGTTAGTATTTCTTTTAGTCTACACTATTGAATCTTTCACCATAATATTTATTATGTTGCGTTTCCTATGTATCCATGGCCTCAGTGGCTACACAGTAAATTGTAGTATACATTGTCTAACTTCGTAGTTGTTTTTGGACAACCCTATATCAAATTTTCCCTCACTCTTCAATTATTGAATCGGAAATAATTTTGCATAGGTTCGACAGCAGGATCAGTCGTTATAACCTTCACAAGCGGCTACTTAGCAGCCAGCTGGTATGGATGGCCGATGATATTTTACTTGAATAGCGTTTTAGGAGTTTTGTGGAGTCTCATGTTCTCATACATTGGCGCCAATAGCCCTGCCACCCATTCATCTATTACACAAGAAGAAAAAAATTACATAGAGAATAGTTTACCACATGCTAACAGAACACAAGTAAGTTCGTTATTCAACATATCAACAAATAGTTTTCCTCTGAACAGTGATTGAGTTGAACACAGTTGAAAGAGCCCAACTTTTAATCAAACCTATTATTTAGGTTTTTTTTTTCAGCTACTGTCGACACCATGGAAGAAAATCCTGACCTCTGGAAGTTTTTTAGCTCTCCTCCTTGCGCACTGTGGGTTCGACTGGGGTTCACATATATTGACGACAGATATTCCCATTTACTTTAAAAACGTCATGAAATTTGATATCAAGTCAGTAAGTAAAGATATCTATTGTGAATAATGATAATTACTCTGCTGATATTATATGAAATTCAATAGAAGCAACTAATGACCCTAAAAATAATCACCATTATAAAATTTCTTGAACGTTCCAACAATTTGTTAGGTGAGAAATTTGAATAGAACAATACTCTATATTAAAATCTATATTAAAAGTCAGTGATACAGTTTATTATATGATTATCGCTATACAACGCTTGAGAAAGCTATTAAAACACGTGTCGCGACTTTTGTAAGACTTTTGTAAGATCATATTGTTGTAATAACAAAGTTCAACTTCACAGAAAGTTGTATCCAGACTAAATTTAAACTAATTAATACAGTTTATTGCAAGATGTTCATAAAATATTGAGAGTTTTTTATTTTGTTAATTTCAATACTCTCCAATACTCAAACCGTTATTTTGCAAATGGATGGGCTGGTATTCATGGTTGAACTCATGTCCCTCTGTGATTAAATAAGTGGCATATGTGGAACTTATTTTTCCATTCTGGAAACTATGTTTATGACCCCTTATGAGGGCTGCATGAATAACAAAACATAACTGAGTTACCGCGTAGATCCTGATCCTGTGAGGATATAAGGATAAAAATTGCTCTATGCCAGTTCTGTGGGAAAATTTCAAAGCTTAACAGCTTATACACGAGTATATAATATTTGATCCTGTAAAGAATTTGACGTTATTTCATTTTGTGGTGGCAAAAAATACTCATGAGGCGTATTACAACAGAAAAGGAAGTATACTAAGGGGACCCAATTGAACTCTTATTGCCAAAATCAGAATAAAATCAAACTCTTTCCTCCAGTACGTAAGGAAGTGGTATATTAAGTAGATCTCAGATCACAAAATATTTTCAGTTTACAGAACACTAATTGTTGCCCGCGGCTTCGCCCGCGTAGAATTCGGTTTGTCACATTAAGTTTCGTGACAGACCATCTCAAACAAATAGTTACATTATTATTTTAATATCCCAAAGCTTGAGGTTCCTGGTAATAAAGCTGCAAGAGTTTTGGCTCATTTCTTATGGGAAAGCACGTGCATATTTGAGTAGGTCCGTTCTGGCGATTTTGGACCTCAGTCCCAGTTCACACGGAAGGGACAAAGGTCCGCGCCTGGTTCATAAACAAGGATTTATTTTACAACCGACAACACCGAACCTGTCATGCTTGCGCTAACGACCTGTAACATCGATACCATCTCCTTCTCTCTTTGAATCGATTACGTCACATGAGTCTCCCTAACTCTTACAAACACATATCTTTATATGAAACATCAATTTTTCCCCAAATCTAAGGATATTTTCCTATCTTATACATAACAATGACGTTACAATTTCCCTAAAATTCTACGGAAATTCCGAAATGAGGGTAAATATAGAAAATGAGTCAATTTTAGTCCCGACAAAACAACTGCTATAAATATCAACAATTCGAAATCATTTTCAATATGCCACGTTGGGGTGGAGGACAAAGACAACTTCTACCACGCCGACGACCTGCGTTCAAATCTCATACTGATAAACTTTTCTTAATTAGGACCACGTGACAGGTACGTGACGAGGGGGCCCCAGGGATGTGGCGGAGTCCCACGCTCTTTGAATCTCTCCGGTACTCATTCCACCCTGTATCAATTACGTCACACGTTTCTCTTTCCCACTTTCCAAAACACACTTACCTCGAGTCGGGTGTACCGCAAGGCTCCTATCGGATATCATGAAAATTGCAAAAAGTTTAG
Organism: Leptinotarsa undecemlineata; assembly: GCA_015342065.1. NCBI lineage: Eukaryota > Metazoa > Arthropoda > Insecta > Coleoptera > Chrysomelidae > Leptinotarsa > Leptinotarsa undecemlineata. Next base: position 5,494 of record WOGP01011203.1, read on the forward strand.
CTCTATAAAAAATACATGGGATTTTGCTCTAGGACCAATCTTGCTCATCTACTGATTTGAATTTCCCGCTGTACGCGCGGTAGGTTCTGATTGGTCGACTGGATGACGGCAAAAGTGAAGGAGTGGGCTTTGAAAGTCCAAGGCCCAGTTCACACGGAATGGACATCTGACAGAGACGAGGCGCGGACCTTTGTTCCTTCCGTGTAAACTGGGCCTGAGGCCCAAAAATCACCAGAATAGGCCTACTCAAATTTGCTAGTGTTCCTTTATAAAGAATGAGTCACAACTCTTGCAGGTATATTACTATTCCTAACTTCAAAACTGACAAAATTTGATGCAATCTTTGAACCCCTATTTTTCCCTCTTGGGGGTGGAAATTCCTGGTTTCTTTTCTTGATGTTTATTCACGCTATACAAAGAACCTACCAGCATTTTTCAAAAGATTCTAGGTTCAGACAGTTTCTGCTATACGTTAATATAAGAGGGTCAGTCAATCAATAGATACACGCTTATACAATATAAAATAGCATCAGAATGAAATACTTTGGTATTTCCACTATTCCTACTCCTTCTAATATTATAAATGCTTAAAGTGTGTTAGGATAGATGAATGTAATGTATGTATTTACATTTTTACTTTTTCACGCCTAAACAGCTCAACGGATTCGAATCTAAGTATATAGATCATGACCTGGAATAACATGTAGGGTAGATTCCCACGATAACGCGGGTAAAACGACGGGGAACAGCTAGTATCGTTTTAGTGGGTACCTATTGATTGACTGACACTCTTATATTAAAGTAGGTACAGCCAAAGATACTGAACCTAGAATCTTGAAATATAGAGGTGGGTTTTTTGTATAGCGTAAATTAGCATCAAGAAAGGAAATCAGGAACCCCCACGGAGGTTCAAAAATTGTATTGAATTTTGTCAGTTCTGAAGTTGGAAACCTGAAGTTTTGGGGTAATAGAAAAATATTGAGAATAATTGTTTGAAATGGTCTGTTATGAAACTAGTGTCTTCATACTTATTCTTTTGAGTGGATTAAGAGGATCATATGTTTGTTGAACTAGCAAATATTGAATACAACTTTTCAGTGATCCTGTTTTATATTTTCAGAATGGGGCTCTGAGTACGCTTCCACTGCTTGTCAAATGGAGCATGTCTTTCATTTTCAGTTTTATATCCGATATGCTCATAATGAAAGGATTGTGTAAAATAGGAACCTGCAGGAAAATAATGCATACCATCGGTGAGTATGAAACTACATGTTACTTTTTTACCTTATCCTTATTCTTTTCTTGATTTAGAGTAAGAAAGTAGTTGTACCACAAAGTTCAATACTGAGACCGATACTTTTCCTGCTATACATAAACGATTTAAGATCAATCGATATAGAAAAAAGTTCATCCTATTCGCCGATGACATCACAATATTATGGCGTGATAAAACTTTATTTAATCTCCACGAGATTATAAGTGCAGATATAGAAAAAATTAAAAAGTGGTGCGACTTTAATCTGCTGTCTTTTAATGTTTCCAAAACAATTTTAATTTTATTCGACTGCTGTATTGACAGTATTCCTTTACTAACACAGGACGCGGACATAATAATTCGAAACAGTCTTAGTACTAAGTTTTTGGGCGTTATTATTGACAATAAACTCAAATTTGCCGATCACATTGTAACTCTCAATAAAAATATAGTTTCAGGGTGTTTTGCAGTGAAAATAACATGTAAGGATCTTGGTTTGTCTGCCGCTAAATTGACTCATTTCTCACTTGTTGAATTGCAGACGATGTTCATTATTTAGAAAAGGGGTATAAGTTTCATGTGCAATGCCAAAAGTCGAGACTCCTGCAAAACCCTATTTGAATTACATAAAATTTTGACAGTTTTTGAAATCTTCATTTTAGAAACACTGTGTTTAATTAACATGCATAAATTGATATTTAGCGGTTACTCCAATAATTATGCCCTTCGTCAAACTAACGACCTAAGAAAACCCATACCAACCTCTACTCTAGTCAAAGACTCTATGTATTATAATGGTCCCGAGATGTTTAATCATGTACCTGACCATATTAAAATTTCGGAGGATAACATGAAGAATATGCATGAAGATTTCATTCGGAAATAGATTTCCCTCTTTTGAAAATAAATTTGAAGCAATAAAAGTTGTCATTCTTGTAACTGATAACCGTTTGTCTCATACAAATATTTAAAATGAATTGTGAAGTGAATGAAAGCGACAGTTCACTAGCTAGCTTGTGAATTCAAATATTTTTTTTAATGAACTGCCAATTCTAGTCATGAAACTGGTGGACTTTTCAACCTTGTAGTGAATAAAAATAAAGGTTAGAAATCACATTATTCAACGAGTATAGTAATTGGGATTTTTCACAGTTATTCATTTATGGTTTCCAGGTTCTTTGGCCCCCTGTATTGTCCTCATAGTTCTTGGCAATAGTGGCCCCGAGGATGCCTACAAAGCTGTTGTTTTATTGATGGTAACATTTGGATTTTTGGGCGCCAACATAAGTGGTTTTTTGTTCAACCATCTTGATTTAGCACCAAATCATGGAGCTGTTTTGATGGGCATTACCAGTCAATTCGGAACATTCTGTACTGCAATTGGATTGACGACAGTGCAGTATATTGTCATCAATGAAGTGAGTATCGCGAGTGTGTTATATATTTCCATTGTTGGATTGAATGTGGGATACCCAGTTTTTTAATAAAACTTTCTTGATACGAAGATTACTTGAAAAGAATTTTATCATCATTTTATTAATTTTACTTTTCAGGATGATCCAAATCAGTGGGGAATCATTTTCTACTTGACATCAGGAATATTTATTGTTTCAGCAGTGATTTTCAATACATTCGGTTCCGGGGAAGTACAGCCGTGGAATAATGAACGTATGAGAACCAAGAATCGTCGAAAAGAGGGCAATTATATTTGAAGTATGTTTACCATTTCTGTACCTATAGTAATTTTTTGAATTCCTAAGAAAAAAAGACCCTCAATTAAAGTAATGTCAACACGGTTGAATTGTTATTGATATTTTGAAGTATAACTTTTTTCTAATCGAATCAAAATTATTCAGGGCCTATAGAAAATTCTGGATGGCCCATTCGAGGGTATTGGAGAGCATTCCACAAAATACCGGAACATTCTGGAATGTGGTGGAATGTTCGGAAATAGTAAGTAATTGACGATCATTCGAATATTCTTTTTATTGGTGTGGCGACCCATCGGTAGGAGTATATAAAGTAAGATTCCTCGAACTCTTATGATTTTGGATTTATCATTTTATTCAAACTGTCATATGATCTCATATCAACTTCCAAAGCAAAACCTGGTTCCAGCAATTGAGTAAAATAGTAAACTTGGATGAAATTGACTCGACTTATTTATTTTTTTAAGTTGATACACCGTCTCGAACATATGTCATGGTTTTACGGTTATAACATGGACACCAAAGCAAATCGACCCAATGGAGAGCACGTACGATGCACAGATGTCAAGGTTTTGCTCACTGTTTTCTTTGATTGCCGTGGCATAGTGCATCGAGAGTTCTTGTCACATGGTTTTACGGTAAATTTTTTTGTATTTTTTTGAAGTTATGTGCCGCTTTGCATCACGAATATGCACCTGGTTGTCTCAACCACCATATTTAAGTACATATACTATGCCGGTTTCATGGCACAGGAAATGCAGAAGCAATGATCAACCGTTTTGTGTGCGTTTTCAAACGTTTTGCGTGCGTTTTAGACCATTTTCGGCCATTTTGCGTGCGTTTTCGAACTTTTGCGTGCATATTCGATCGTTTTCCGTGCGTTTTCGATCGTTTGCAAGCGTTTTTGAACGTCCGTGCGGTTTCGATTGTTTACGTGCGTTTTCGATCGTTTATGTGCGTTTTCGATCACTTGCGATGCAAAACGTTCGAGAACGCACGGATAATGGTCGAAAATGCACGCAATTTCATTCATGTAACATTTAAAATCAAGTGTCATTTGAAATAGAACAAATTTTGCAAACAATCATTTTTACTGTGTCGAACAAATGCATGAATCAATTAAATTCAACCAAATGAATTGTTACTTGAGTAAATTGAGGAATGAATATTTGTGACAATAAAAAGTAAAACAGCGTTCCATGTAATAGTGTTAATTATTTGTTATTGGTTCTTATTACTATTTCTCACATGATACAAAACAAGTCAGGTGTCAGGAACAGTTTGTCCATGCGAATTTTCGGTAAAACAAATAAGAGACTTGGATTATAAACAGATTACAAATTACAGATCATACGTAAGGACTACTAAAAGCAATAAATAACAAGTTGTTGGATGAAATACTCTTATAAAATAAATGAAATACTTACTTATACAGTGGAGTCCCGATAATCCGAACTTCGGTAATCCGAAAGTCCGCTTAATCGGAAAGAAAAGTAGAAGAAATGTATTGCAATATATACATACTAAGGATTACAGTATGTACAAAGATAAGTGTAATTAACAGAACAGAATAATT
>WOGP01011204.1:0-10033 GCA_015342065.1 Leptinotarsa undecemlineata
GCTAGTATTGTATAAGTGGGTACCTATTGATTGGCTGACACTCTTATATTATTGTACAGCCGAAACTCCTGAGGCTATAATCTTGAAATATGCAGGTAGGTTCTTTGTATAGTGTAAATAAACATCAAGAAATGGAATCAGAAATTTTCACCTCCAAGAGGACAAAATAGGAGTTCAAAGATTGTATTGAATTTCGTCAGTTTTTTAGTTGGCTATCTGAAGTTTTGGATTGATAAAATAATATTGTAACTTTCTGTTTGAAATGGTTTGTCACGAAACTTAATGTGACAAACCAAATTCTGCGCGACGTCTGCCCTCACGCGTCTGCCCTCGTTCGAGTCGCATTATCGGCGAAGGCGGTTCATTACTTAGACAACCCCTCTACCATCCTGCATCGTTCTTTGTCGTCTTATAGTAGACGCGTAATGTCTTACTGCGTTGCGTCAAGTTAATCTCACCGTGATAACTTTTAAACGATTTGTTCAAATTATTTGTTGCCAAACACAAACTTCACCTATATTAAATACTTAAAACGACAATTATTTCAACTTTTGTAAGAATTTGACAGATATTCTAAAAGGTGCAATGTAAAAAAGTTTCCATTTTAATTGTATTAATGGCTCAGTATTTTGCATATACTGGCTGATATTGACTTTCACTGATGTCTCCCTCAGATGTCTTTAGAGATCTGTTATATCTAGTTAGGTTCTTTTGCATTAGTTCTATACAAAATTTCCTCACCCTTTCAGTTGTTTTCGTAGCTTGCTGTTCCATCTGTAACAGATCTTTCATACACAAAGAAAACAACTTTACTTTAATCTGTGGCTAACTGTGGAAAATTTAGTTTTACTTTGCCCGTTTCCATAAGCAAGTCTCCAGGTCTATCTAAAAGTTAATCTGCCCATAACCTGAGTAGTTTACCAAATGAAATACAAATATAGTAACTCATAAGTGAAGTACTTATTGTTATGTTAATTATTCTTTTTTTGTTTCTTGTTTATGGAGAGAGGTTCAATGCCAGATTTTATGATCTCTAAGTTGAAACCTCCTACCTAAACCGAAGTTGGATGCAATGTTAAGTTTCGCATGACGTCCCAAACTTAGGAAGGCTTCTTTATCTTTGCGTCGTTTCCAATAACACCACTCAATTCTTTGCTTACCCTTACAAAGGGTGAAGGATACCGAGGGACGACTTATTCTAACCCTAGTGCCGCAAGTTGATGCAAGTTCTACGTAAACTTCTCACAGAGTTTCGGCTTTAATATTACCTACCACATTTCTTCATTGTTGAGACCATATATTTCTTGAGTTTTTTTCAATTAATATTTCATAATCAACCTATTGATTCTTAGTTCCGCCACTGTAATGAAATACAACTTCGTGAAAGCATTTGCCGTATCCGCAAAATTTCGCTAAATGACATTGTTTTATTAATTGGGTTGCTTTTCATTCGTCCCGAAACCTTTTCCGGGAAAATATTGCTTGGGTGCGGGATGGAAATTCTGCAGAACGTTCCAAGGGATGATAAACTCCTGAATATAAATTAGTGACAGGATGAAAATTGGGTTCGGCAACATTCATTTCACGACTGAGTACCAAATTTCATAGAAGAGAAGCGGGTGTTTCAACAGGGACTTCCGAAACTTGACAATTGATAACAGCCATTTTGTTGAAGGTAAATTTGTCGAATTAGTTGTAATTTATTCGGTCTCTTTTGCCAAATCATCATGAATAGATATAGCATTCAACAACACGTGCAAATAATGAAATTGTTTTATCAAAATGAGTATTCAGTTCGGACAACGTACCGCGCGCTTCCCTCTATTTTTGGTCGCCGTAATCGCCCTACCAAGAGAACTATTTACAATGTGGTGAATAAATCCAAGTCCACTGGTTCAGTAAACGATCGAACAATATCCAGATGTCGACGAAACGCAAGATTCACCGAGTACATTGCAGCAGTCTGTGAGAGTATGCAGTATAATCCAGGGCAGCCAAGTTCGAGTCGCGGAAATGAACGAAAATGACAATAAACACAGACGTGTGTTCGCTGAATGAACTCTAGCAGTTGGTAAGTAAACAAAATTTCCAATCATTTGTGGATGAATGGGTATGAGAATAAACAAAATTATTGTATTTGGTACGATACCAATCCACATGAGATCCAAGAGTGTCCAATACATTCCGAAAAAGTCTCTGTTTGGTGGAGCCATCACTGATAACGGCTACTACTATAGGCTGATGATTACCAACTTGTTTTGGCATGAATTGAATGAGCTGTTCACAAACGACATGTAGTTTCTATGGTGTTATCATTTCTAGATGGCGGGTCCATCACTGATAACGGTTACCACTATAGGTCGATGATTACCAACTTATTTTGGCATAAAAAAGATGATCTGTACACCAACGACATGTAGTTTCTATGGTGTTATCATTTCTGGATTATTGGGTACGAGAATAAACAAAATTGTGAAATTTGGGACGATGTCAATCCACAAGAGATCCAAGAGTGTCCAATACATCCCGAAAAAGTCTCCGTTTGGTGGGGCCATCACTGATAACGGCTACCACTATAAGTCGCTGACTATCAACTTATTTTGGCATGAATAAGATGATCTGTACACCAACGACATGTAGTTTCTATGGTGTTATCATTTCTGGATGATTGGGTACGAGAATAAACAAAATTGTGGAATTTGGGACGATGCCAATCCATATGAGATCCAAGAGCGTCCAATACATCACGAACAAGTATCTGTTTGGTGGGTACATCACTGATAACGGCTACCACTATAGGTCAATGATTACCAACTTATTTTGGCATGAATTGAATGATCCGTAGACCAACGATAATAAAATTCTCTGTACATCAACGACATGTAGTTTCCACGGTATTATCATTTCTGGATGAATGGGTACGTGAACAAGACCAACCCACATGATATCGATTAGCGTCCAATGTTTTCCAAAAAGTCACAGTTTGATGTGGCCAACATTGTAACGGCAATCACTATATGTCGATGACTACCAACCCATTTTGTCCTGAATTGAACCACATTAATTTCATCTGTACACCAACGACATGTGGTTTCAACGCGCTATGTGCCACACATCTCATGTCACATGCATGGGCAATTTGAGAATATGGTCATCTCACGTGGAAGTGATGTGAACTGGCCACCGAGATCGTGCGATTTGACCCCCTTTGACTTTTACGCATTTGCAGGTATGTGAATAACCCACAAACCACAGCGGTCCTCAAAGCAAACATAACCCATGCACTCGGTTAAATTCAGCCTGATTTATGCGCCATAGTCATGGAAAATTGGACGTTTCGGGTGCGCTCTACCGAGATAAGCCGTGGCGAACATTTGAACGTTGTTATATTCCACACATATTTGAAATGAATAAAAAATTTCGGTGATATTTCACACACACTTTGTTTTGAAGAGAAACCTCGGTTACTTTGGCAATAAAGTTCAGCAATATTCAGTATTTTCTATTCTCTTTCCCGAAACAGTGAAAAATGTATTTTGAAGGCATCATGAATATTTCAAATGACTGAAATTATAGGAAATAGTGGAAACTGAATGAAAAATCCGAGCAGGGGGCGGTATACCTCTGTCAACATTTTAATCAGACACCCTGCCATCTTTATATTTTGTTATAGTGTTAACTAAAGGAATCGAAGAAATATAGCAGTGACGAAATCAAAAAACCGGTCGTCGGAGGCGGTACAAATCCACCAATATTTTTATTAGAGTCTCTGCCACCTTCATATTTTGTTATAGTGATTACAATTGGAAATGAAAAAATATGGCAGAGGTAAAATCAAAAAACCGGCCGCCGGAGGCGGTACAGGCCAAGCAATATTTTTATTAGAGACTCTGCCACCTTCATATTCATATATAGTGTTAAGAAATGGAAACAAAGAAATACGTCAGAGGTGAAATAAAAAAACCGGCCATCGGGGGCGGTACAATTTTTTTTATCTGTACCGCCCCCAACGGCCGGTTTTTTGATTTCAGCTCTGACGCATTTATTTGTTTACATTTATTAACACTATACCAAAATATGAAGGTGGCAGAGTCTCTAATAAAAACATTGCTTGATCTGTACCGCCTCCGTCGGCCGAATTTTTTTGATTTCACCTCTGCTATATTTCTTTATTTCCAATTGTGATCACTATAACAATATATGGAGGTGGCAGAGACTCTAATAAAAATATTGGTGGATTTGTACCGCCTCCGACGGCCGGTTTCATGATTTCGCCACTGCTATATTTCTTCGATTCCTTTTGTTAACACTATAACAAAATATAAAGATGGCAGGGTATTTGATTAAAATGTTGACAGAGGTATACTGCCTCCTGCTCGGATTTTTCATTTAGTTTCCACTATTTTCTATAATTTCCGTCATTTCAAATATTCATGATGCCTTCAAAATAAATTTTCCACTGTTTCGGGAAAGAGAATAGAAAATACGAAATATTGCTGAACTTTATTGCTAAAGTAACCGAGGTTGAAGAAACGAGAAAAGAAACTTTGTTTTATTTAAATTCATAGATAGGAAGCGCTTAATGAAAGACCCGTTATAGAATAAGTTTAACGGAGATTTGAAGGATTTTTTGTTTCAGTTAAACACTGTATAAAATTTTCTTCTCTTTTCATTTTCTTCCATTTTATAAATTTCGTAACTGAGTGAACTTATTCGAAACTAGACCAAGAATTTCACAAGAAGTATGTTCCACAATAATATGAATTATTTTTCTCGTTGATATTGAAAAATTTTTTTTGCTAAAGATGTTCCATCATGAGATTCATTTATATGTGAACCTAGATGATACTAGAGAAAGTTTAACTCAATACTGTAATATTTTCTGAAGATAGGAAAATACATTTTTCGAAATACTAATCTTTTCCAACTACCTACACAGTAAGGTGTGGTAAACATCTGTCGGAAAACAACTACTTGCCCTGGTAATATCACGCTGGATATTGAATTATATCCGACAGACATTTATGCAATATTCCTCACAGAGTCTAGTCTCGCAGATGTTTCTCGTTCATCTGCTTTTAATTTCTGTTATTTTTTCATTATGAAAGTTTTTCAAAACCATGTCTCTGTTTTACACAATCGTTTCATAATGTAACAATATTAGCAGACACCTAGATCCAACTAGCCAATACTCAACTGATCCTAGTAAAAAATCGCGTAAAAAATATTATTATCGAAAAGTAACTATTCCAGGTAGAAACAAATTTACACTGGTCAGAAAGTTATTCGAATAAATTTTATTTTTCATTAGATATTTGAAATTTTTGCGTTTATTTATTTCCATACTTTCCAGATGGATGAACTTTTCTTCTGGAGATAAACAGTTTTGAATCCATAATTTTCCCATTTTGGAAACTATTCCTGTGTTCTTCATAGTGTGCTTCAAACATTTCAGCTCTTTGACCTATGTATAACATCGTAGATGATTCTCACAAAAGTTTATTAACTCTTGACCAATCTGACACCAAATGCGGTATATTTGTATAATAATATTTATTTTCATAGTTTGGATACTTGTTCATGTACAAGAAGGATCAGTTAATGTTCATACTCCGAAGATGATGATATTATAGCAGGAATCATCTGACAAAAGGTTATTTGAGTCATTCGAGGAAACACACATATGATCAAGGAGTGTTAAATCTAACGGTCAGAGATAAGTATTTCACAGTTATTTTACGATTTCATTGGCCAGGTATATTTTGGAGATGTGTTTATCTCAATATGGATTTCTGTCTTTAATTGTAGCTCTTACTGCAAGATAACAAGTTAATGTCGATTCTTGGCATCGATACATGGATGAGGTTCGGGAAGACACCGTCATCTCTACTCACTCAGGAGAGTTGAGTCCAGCAATGCATTTGTGGTTCAGCCTAGCGCCACTGATGGACCATAATATGGTGGGTCGAAATATCTCTATCCGGTGCACCAACGAAAAGACCAATGACTTTTATTTCACCATCAATTTTATATTTCTCCTGGAAAAATTTCATGGTTGGTTCATAGAATCCTTTATTTTCTGTGGCACCTTCAGCAGGTTGAAAAATATCTATTTCGAATCTTATCGTTGGATCCAATATGAATGCAATATCCTTCAATTGTCATTTCTCCTAATGCTGCACACTTGAGTTTCTCATAAACTTCGAGTTTTTCAGATAATGTGGTGGCTATAAAGTGACGAATGGTGTGACCTCCTGTGTTTCTCAGAAGCTCACCAAATTGACAAGATGCCAATACTTTAGAAATGGTTTCAGTCTCAGTACAATGTCTGCACTGGGTTCCGTATCAAGATCGTCCTGGTATTTCTATCAGGTTCGCTACACAATCTGTCATTTTAATAGCTTCTTCCCACTCAGATGTTGTCAGGCTCTCTTGAGAATTTGCTGAAGTGTACCGATCATAATGTTCCATACTTTTTCCTTTCATTTTCAAATTCTTCCACTTTCAAATTCTATTTCCCTAAGAATATCTCCCAACTTTCGTCAAGAATAGGTCCATTTATCATTGTCAATTTTTCCAAACATTTGGTTGCTTCATCATCGAAAGATCTTATTTTGTCTAGTACTATATTCTGTTGAGATCTAAGTTTCTTCATTACATTGAAGCTCTGAAGAAAAGCTTCCCATGATGCTCTGAATAGATCTAGTCCTTTCTTCTTTGAAAAAGAGTAGAGCATGTATGAAGGTAACACTGGCATTTCATCATTCAGCATTTACCGACTGTTTCAGATTTATGTTTCAGTCAGTTCATTGAAAACTCCTTGACAATTTGAAAACAAATTATTCTTTTATTCTTTTTATTCTTTTGGTAGTACGTATCATGCAATATAGAATTTTTCAATACTCAGGTTACTTTTAGGCAATTCATATAGGAGTATCATATAGCATTTTCGAAGAGTATTGTATGATTCGAAGTCATATTATTAATCAATTTGAATCGATACAGGGCAGTTGTACGATCTCAAGGATTGAAGGTATAATCAGGCAAATGATGGAGTGACTGAAGGGTGAAATTTGATCTCAGATAGAGCTTTTTGTGTGAGTTTTATTGTTATCTTCAAAAGAAAATTCGATATTGATCATTCAAAGCTATCAGTTATGTATGACTGAAAACTATCAATTGACTTCTAGTAATTTTATATATTTGGGGAGTCGAAGCATGACACGAAACTTAATTTCTATTTTTCATTACCATTTATGGCTAGTCTGCATACTTTTCCATTCTTTACTCTTCACTTCTGTTATGGAACATATGTTCCTCATACTCTCTGCGTCTCATCCCCCATCTTCCCAAGATTACGAAAAAGACCCCAGAAAACATACAAAGCAAGCAAAGTTTCTTGAGTCTCTTACATCACAGCTCCCTTATTGCTAATAAACCTGGAAACTGTTACGAAAGTATGACACCTCTCACTTTTTCTTCACCCATTACACAAGTTCGCAACATAAAAGCTGTCTGGATTTTATCAACCAATTTCTATTTATTTAGGTGTTCTGAATACTAAGAAAATAATCAAATAATTCCAGAACGACTGATTATTTTGGCAAAACGCAAAATTGTATGAAAAGGGGGTGTTTGGGCTAACTTGAAGCTATGAATAAATAGGTTCAATTTCATTTTTATTACTGTTTTTGGTTGTATACAGGTCATAACTATCATTAATTCCTAAGAAAAGGTTTGATGAATATATTTAATATCTCATGTGACCCAGCTCACTGGTGTATTTTCGTAGATGCTTCAAAAAGGAACCTCGAGTCAGTTCTGTTCCACAATGGCGTTCTCTTTGCCTCCATTCTTGTCGTCATTCCGTTCACCTCAAGGGAACCTACAAGAATTCATTCTTTGCAAATTAAAATATGAACACCACGGTTGGCAAATGTGCGGTGTTTCGAAAATCTTGGACATGCTGTTTAGACAACAATCTGGGTTTTTCAAATTCTCTTGCTTTTAGTGTCTGTGGAATAGTAGAGACCACTTAAATCATTGGACCTGAAAGTGTTGGCCTCCGAGGGAGCTTAACGTTGGCGAAAAGAAGGTACCGCATGAAACTTTGGGGCCTCCTCATATAGTTCTTCCACCACCGCTTCACATACCTATAGTTTGGATTGATGCAGCAATTTGTAAAGTCACTTTCAAGAAATGGAATTGTATGATATACTCAATATCAAAGTTTTCAGGCCTTTCAGAGGCAAATTTGAGGAAAGGTGTTTTCGTTGGACCAGATATTAGACGGCTTATGCCTGATCCACAATTCATCACAACCATATCGGAGCCTCAAAGGGAAGGGTGGATAGCATTCAAAGAGGCCATAGAAAAATTTTCACGCAGTAAAAAAGACCTTAACTACAAAGAAATCGTCAAAAGAATATTAAAAGCTCTTCAGGTTTCAGATTGCCTAACGAGTTTGAAAGTACATGTTTTTCATGTGAAGAGCAGGGTTGATAATTTCATGAAAATGTTAAGGAGACGGAAAAATATAGCAGGAGAGATGGAGCGTCTCAATGAAGGCAGACTACGTTTGGACTCTTCAGAGAGATTTTCCAGATGCTGTCTACAAACGAAAATGTGTCAAAAGGAGTCTCAGTGGAAAAAAATAATGTGTTTATTGCTTACCCCCAGTTTATGAAAACGCAAGGTAACGAGGTAAGGTAAGGTAAGAAAGTTGAAGCACTGAGAAAACACACTTGCGTTCTATATAAAAAGTAAAGTAAGCTAACGTTGGTAAGGCAAGGTAACGCAAAGTAACAAGTTGGCTATTTTCAACTTTCTGCGTTGCGGTTTTACCTCTGATCAATCAGAAAGCGCCATACCACGAACTTTGACGGATATATCCGAATGGTGTAAAAGTAATGTCACTAGATAAACTTAAAAGTCACATTGTGAAATTTGAATTCTTTTGATGGATGTTTTCTTTACTATGTGAAGTATTACACTTTTTAGTTTCAATTGAGCTCTAGTCCTTTAGTTATAACTCATTTTCAATTGATATTTTTATTACTTTGTCGAAAGACTTATTCACTTTGATCTTTAATTAAAAATTTTTATACTCCCAATTGTTTTTTTTACATTCCCATGAACAAAAAATATTGTATCTACTTTCTAGGTTAGTGGCAAGTAAATAAATATTACATGAGTAAGTCAAATTCTTATTGTCACAAAATAATCAAAATAAAACTGCAGTACCTATCACAAAAAAAACAAGAAAAAACTTGAATAGTAATTTTTGTGACAGCTTCCATAATATCTTCTTCCCATTTTCTTCTTTTACCAATTGAATAAGTGTTTTTGAAAGAGTTGCGTGGTTACACCTTCGGAATTTTCTATCACTTCAAGTTCTAACAGAGAGCTTTCATTTTCTTGAGCTTTACTAGCATGGGAATCAACAATAATGGGGAGTGGATCCCAAGTTGTTTCGTCGTTTTCAATTACACTCCTGCTACTCGATGCACAGCTCATCTGCGAAATACTGCCTGTATTGGGTATATTACTTTCGATCCTACAAAAAATAAACTTCAAAATTTCAATTCTGATCAGTATACAATATACATATACATTCTTCTGGGTTGTATGTAGTCATCCAAAAATAACATTGCCCTGAATAAAGGTCATTCTCTCCTATATCAGTTGCTTCGGTAACAGACTTTCCGCACTGAGCCACTTCCTTTTTTTCTTTGGTATATCTGTCTCATAAAACTTTATATCGCCTTTGACATTGCTCCTCTGGTAGCCCTACTATTTTAGCAATCACCTGCCATGCCTTCTCCTTCATTGATTTGTTTTTGAAATTATTATATTTTTTATCATGGATTATTGGGTATTGTTCTATTGATAATATAAAATATGCGTCTTCTACAATATTATAAAAATGATAGTTATTATTTATTTCATGTGAATGATTGCTGCTGTCAAGATTATGGAAATGGATGTCAATAAGTCCATATTTGTTTATGCACTCCCGTCAACCTAAAAATTA
>WOGP01011205.1:0-10033 GCA_015342065.1 Leptinotarsa undecemlineata
CAATATCTCCTCTAAAATTTCTATTTTAATTATTCAAACATTAACTAACACGTTATAAATTATACGATAGGTACAACATAAAATAATAATTAGTGATGTGAAGTTAGAATATACTTGTGAAAAAAAAAACAGTATATTATATGTAACAAGAAAATTCAGCATGTTTTTTCCAAATGAAATATTCCTCTCTGATAACCATGATTGCATATCGGCTTTTTCAGTCGATGTCGTAGACTTTTTGTCGATTTGTTCATTATGATATGATACTTTAACGATCACCACAACGACGAATTCGAAACAAAGATTCCCACACCCATTTCTTATAATTATAATCACCTATATTACAATTTGATTTCCATTTAATATATGTATCACGCACAAACCCATTTTCACCACCAAGTATTTATTATGATCAGATGTTGTCTTTTACTTACAGGTTTAAGACCTTCCAAAGTATGTTCACTGAAACCTTTTTGGTGCGTGTATGTAGCTTTAATATGCGTTTCATCTATATTAATAATAGGTCGACATTCTCTATAATAATAGGTCCGCATTTTCTTCAAGAATTATATCCAAAGTAGGCGAATAGGCTGGCGTTCCATCAATATTTTCCTGTTATTTTGTCACATTTCTCTATCGAAATCTAAGTTCATGAATTTCTTTTCACAAAGAATCCCTGCTACCGTGATAGTCAATGTATCAAATGATATTTTCATGAAGTAACCCAAGCGTAGGGATATGGAAATTAATAATTATGCATCTGCGTAAAATTCAAAAATTTGAATTTTTTTACTTGTTTTTTTTATCACCATATTCAATTTTTTTCATATCAGCTACTGTTCTTGAGCTTTCAAAGGTGAAATACAGTACCAAATATAATTTTATCTATTTTTACCATAACTTCGCAACAGTAATTTTTATTCCGTCTGCCGTTGCTTCTGCTTCTCACTACACGAGATCCTTGATGTTAATGAGCTGCCGCCCCAACTCCGCTGGCTGAGATTTACTGTGCATTCAATATTCAGAGGCACAGCTAGATTTGCCAAGCTGTACATAAACAAACAAGCGGTACGCCAATGATAATAGGATGGGCAGATAGATAGATTTAAGATTAAGACTGAAATAATTATAAATTTAAATAAAACTCCATAAAAGCAAGATCGGGTATCTTAGGCCTCCGAGGGCTAGAACCTACTATGATAAACGACTATATTATATATACCTCGAGACAAAAACCGGATTTAGTAACTTCATCATCATTTCGCTGAAATAGTCTTTTTGTTCGGTATTCCACGCTACTCAGGAAAAACATTGTTGGGTTGGTGTAGTATGAATAAACATTTTCATATATTAATGACGTTTAGTAGAATTAAAAGACTATTCCAGGACTACTGTTGATGAATAATATTTTTGTTGTCAAATTACAATGTTGATAAATATTGCGATCGTAAAAATCAAAGTAGACACACCAAATTATTTTATTTTTGAAATCACATAGTGAGCCCAATTCGATAATAGTTTTTATCTTATTTGATTTATCAGATTGATGGTAATTTTCATTTTGATTTTAAAGCATCATGAAACTGTTGTAATTCTTCCAAATAATGCTTATTTCGATTGAAATTTTAATTGAATTCAAAAGGTTGTTTCACTTGAACTTTTTTTCTAATGTGATCATACTCAGAAAATTATTTCACAAATGTTTGTTGTACTTACGAATATATTCCCGACTATACTAAAATTCTAAAATAGTAGGCACTAATTTCTCAGAAATGACTCACGTTTTTGCCTCTCTCTTGCAGTAGCGTACGGAAATTATACTAAACAGATGAGAAAAAATAATAATAAAATATATAGAATCACAAACTTAACAACAATATTTTTCGTTTGATGCAATGATATTTCTGAGAATTTAGTGCCTACTATGATGGAATTGCACTATACAAATTATTTCAATATCACATTAATATAGCTTCATTTTGAAATAAACATGCGTGTTTTCCCAATTCAAATATTTAAATTTTCAATGAAAGAGTGTAGAATGGTATATTAATATAATATAAGGTTTCCCATTTAAAAATCCTAATGGCATATCTTTTCAGGTGAAAAAAGCTCCAAGAGAAAAATGTATGAAAACTATACCCATTTACTATTCTAAAGTATCGACTTCACCAGGCAATAATTTATCTTGCAAAAAACATTCACTAAGGAATTCTTTGAACACTACCACCGCACATTTAGATACTCTGATGCTATTTAACGAAATTCTACAACGCTGTGAAAATTCATAGGAAGTCCTTGGCATTTTTATCGATTGTTACAAGAAAGAATTGCAATACATCCTCGACAATATTGGAAACAACTATAATTAAGGTTGCAGAATACAGACCAGAAATACTTCGTTGCAAATTTACCCTATGAATATCTCAAAAATTTGATGAAAAGGAAATGTTCACTAAGACGAAACTGAAGAAGATAATCCGAAAGTTTTCAAAAATTGATGACGGAATATAATTTTTTGTCTGATCTTACGTAGGGAATTCTCTTAGAATTCGTGTTGAAGTTATAATTCTTTCCAGTGAATTTCAAGATGAAATACTTCTGTAAATATCTCATAAGCAACCTTCAGTAGTCTCAATAGATCAGGCTAGAGGGTCCTTCTTGCCTTTTTGAGCGCTCTCAAGCATGATCTCAAAAAATAGGTGTAGGTACGGTCATACAATTATTTATAATATTTTCAAGCGTCTAAAGAATCACCTAATCTTCTTTTTAGGAGAGTGGAAATGTTTTCTCTCCTAAGCGCAATTTTTTAAGTTTTCATAATTATATCCTATATCCGAATATATTTTTCAAACTGTCAGCAGAACGACGCGGTCGTAAGTAATAACTCAAAGTGATAACTTAAATAGGCATACCTGGTGTGTAATAATGAAAGTTTCATAAGATCCTATCAAACAGGGAATTCTACTAAAGCTGAGAACTTTTATCGGCAGGTGCAACGGGTTACGAGCCCACTGAATCGCACTATTAGTTTTTTCATTGGAAAAAAAGATGCTTAGTTATCATCATTATCAAAAGTACTTGAGCAAGATTTTTTGTAACTGCTCATATGAAATAATTTTTACCGCTAATGTAATATAGACACACACCCCTGCGACAGGGTAGCTATAAACTGAATTACGGATAAAAATTATTAAAAATTTCAAATTCCTAATCTTGTCATTATATTAGAATAGAACTGAATCATCTTCATATAAATCAACAGTTCAAATAGAACAAATTCATATCTAGCATAGAAATTCTTTTGATTTTCTGGGAACCCATCAAGAATGACTGGCTATGAATACTAAGTACTTCCCTTTAGAAAAACTTCTATTCTTTCTCGGCCTACCTGCACTCGTTGAAGGACTCTATTATCCTTTTTAATAGAATAACCCCTACTCAAAGTCTGCCTTCATAGACAAAAAATATAGCCCGGAGGTTCTGATCAGTATCTTGAAACGTGAGGAAAAACGTCAACTTGTTCACATCTCTGAACCATTTGATTTACTTTTATCTGTTCCTCTTGGTTATTGGAACACTCCTCTGTTTATATTATTGTTTCACTCGAAGCAATAAATCGTCTTTCATGCAAAGAATACAAGTTCAAGTATCTTTATATTTTAAAAAGAGTATAAGCGCCTTTACGTGGGAGGGTACATAGTTCGAGATTGTTGCACCAAAGTCTGCTGATACTTTGTGAATTATTTACATTTTCAAAATGGCAAAATGAAAACTATTTTCTGAGTATTGGTACGAAATCAGCACAATAGTCGATATTAAAATCATTACTACCTAAAACTATAAATGACATTTAATCGATCATTCAATGTTGAAAAATTATTCGTATAATTTTTTAATTCATGCAGAAAAAACATTAAGTAACAAAAGTGATTTCGTCAGTATTGAATATCATGTATGGTGGAAAATATTTAGTGTATACTCTAGTTAATTTTATGAAGAATTTTAATGTTGTTTTCATTGAAACTTGTAGCTTTGGACAGAGAGGACGTGCTATTTTTTTGTTTTGACACCATAGGGACTCTGGGGAAAATGAACGTTGAAACCATACAGACATTTGAAAATTTGATCTTGAAGACTCGTGGATGGTCTTAGATTACCTCCCAAGTTTTTTATCTGAATATCTACTTTATTGAACTTTAGTAATATGAAAACTTTTTTTGCGTATGAATAAATTTTTTTGCCAAAACAACAACGACCCAAATTTAAGAGAGGTGTGAATAGACGATTGTTTCACATAAATATCTGAAAGAAGAACTCAATTTTGAAGGAACTTGGCGATCTTTAGAATAAAATGTGTCATCCATGTAGACTACACAAATGATCAGCTTTCTGTAAATCACAGTTATACATTGTGATAATGAGTATAAATCATTGTGGCTCTCAAAATAGTATACTTTTGAAACATTCCCATCTTTATTTTCATAGTCGAATGCAAATAAATAATAACACAGGTTTTGTCGATCTAGTAAATAACAAAATTATAAAAAATAATATATTTCGAAAATTAATTAAATGGCAAATAAGTAAAGTTGTATTTTAGAGGTTCGAACTACCGTGGTCCTAAAAAAAGGTAACAAATTTTGAGTTAATATTGAAGTCCGAATCTCTAACATTAACTAAGAAACATGGTCAACCATCGATACTTGAAACAAATGCATAACTTTTCTTGTCCTATATAGCCGGCAAGATCAGTCAAGACTTGAAACAAATCTTTTCAGAAATAAACAACTTATTCAGACATGTTCCCTGACAGTATTTCGAAAGTAATAATCAAATACGTCCAAGCCAAACCACAAAAAGCCAGTAGCACATGCTTGCTTATACAATGTAGTGTATACGTAGCCTGTGTGTATATGTAGCCTGTTCTATCAGAATTTAGTATTACAAATACAGGGTGTTTCCTAACTACGGAACAAAAATTCAGAGGGTAATTCGTTGGGTCGTTGCTTCATTTCTGACTTACAACACGTTGAATAAAGAAATCGATTTGGTTGACTTTTGATATAGTTATTTGAAGTCATAAGGCGTTTATTCAGCCTGAATTAGATTGAAATTATTAAGTCCTTTGAATTAAATCGAAATTATTGGGTCCACAGGCGTCTCAGTGGGCACCACAGTGAACACTATTGGGGGGAAAAACGCCAGTGAATTTATTGTAGTTTTTTATTTCTTCAATTAAGCAACTAAAATACAACTTTTTCGTCGCCTGTGTTATCTTCACATCAGGCTTCGTTTTCGAGAAAAATAAAATCAATTTTATGAACTATCCATGGATAACATGAAATGAAAACCAAAAGTAAATAATAAACAATTTCGACATTGATGTAATTAAGCAAAATGTTCACCTACTGATAAAAACACGACTGCAATCGATTTGTCATTAATTATCTGACATTGCAAATATCAGTTATTCGATTCCTCAAGTCATTCACATCTAATACAGGAGTTTCATAAACAAGAGCCTTCAGTTGATCCCATAAATAGAAATCTAGAGGATTTATATCGGGACTGCGAACTAGTCAATTTTGAGTTCCTACACGTCCAATCCAGCAATTAGGGTAGGTATTGTCGAGACGCCAACGAGCAAGAACACTAAAATGAGCTGGAGCTCTATCGGGCATAAACCACATGTTGCCTCTTACAAGTACCGGCACTTCTAACAAAGTGATTTCGCATAAAATCCGTCTAGGATTCACCTGTTAATTTTGCTAGTAGAAAAAATGGGTCAATTAGGTAGTAAGCAATCAAAAATGGTCATTGTGAGAGTTGACAATAGGTTCTCGTGAAACATTTTCTTCGTCCGTATATAAAATATTTGGTAAAAAATCATTATTGTATATCATCATATGAATCAAACACCTGCAAAACATTAATCTTGGGTGAAAATATGGAGGCAGTAAAGCTTGGATCCGCTGTATGTGATATAGGTGTAGGAAGTTTATTTTTAGAACTGTACATACAGTTTTTGCTCTGACTTCCAGCTGCAGTGCAATCGTCCTGGTACTATTTGAAGTATATCTTCTTCTAGATCAGGCGTTGTTACAGTTTTTGGTCTTCCACCACCTGCATTTTTATTAAAACTTCCAGTTTCACGTGTAGCGTTCTAAATATTTTTGCACATGGAATTACTCTGTTAAGAAATCTGTCCTGGTAAATAATCCATACTTCTTCCGCATTTCCTATTATTAATCCATAAATAAAGTTCATGTCAGCCAGTTCAACGTTGGTAAAATTTTTCATGATGGAATCACTGCTAATTGACAACACTGACTCTCACTGATGTGACAACACTATCACTGTCAGCTGGTCTCCAAAGCAGGTGTTCATACGCAAAGTGGCTTCAATTTTTTTTCCGAAAACTAAATGAAAGCTAAATATGAAGAAAACACAAGCGACGAAAAAGTTGTATTTTCAGTTGATCAATCGAAAAAAATTAAAAACTACCACAAATCAGTGGCGTACTTTTTTCCCAATATTGTTAGCTGTGGTGCCCACTGACACTCCACTGGATCTAATAATTTCAATGAAGTTAGGGCTAAAAATAAATTTGAACCAAATCGGTGAAAGGATATTTATGATATTTTATCAATGTCGTTTTTTTAAAACTTCAACGCCTTGTATCTCAGAAAAGCAACTTCGAACATATGTTTATGAGAACTGTTTTTAAACGACCTAACGAATCATCCTCTGAAGTTTCATATCGTATTCAGGAAACACCCTGTATAACATTTCTGTCACCTCATCAAAGTATTGCTTTCAAAGCGACTTTCAAATACTCGACATAAGCTATCATTGTTTGTCTCGTTATTCTGAAAAAACCACAATAAACGACTTCCATTTGCGTATACTTAAATAATTAGATGCGATAATGAGATATATTTGCATCCAAACAGCTTCAAGTTTCAACCGATAACTCATTCATGAGTTCTCTTATCTCTGAAACCTAATTTCGAATCATAACCTCCAATGAGATAATTCTGATGGTAAATAATCTACCACGATGAACTTTAAACTGGCGAAACATGTAAAGTATGCTGTGGAAGACGTATACAAACGCCGGACCAGTACGAGTGGTCGTCCTCTTCCGTGCTTCGGAAAGAAGAGTTTATTTTGCTGATATATTCGCATCAGATATGGGCTACTTGAGTATGCCAATTAAAGCGCGTCCGACCCACCTTCGCGTTAGATTATTCCAGTAAGATCACGTGAATGTAGGTGTTAATAAGGCTTATCTAAGGACGCTCTCGATCGTCCACATTAGATTTAAGGTCAACGATTGGTTACCAAGGCTGATAAGTTACTTTAAACAACGAAGAAGTTCTGATCAAAACATTATGGAGTATGGCTTTTATAATAGTTCATCATATCGTTAACTTCTTCATTTCTCAAACTGTTGTTACATGACCGCCCTTATTATTATACGAAATGTTCATTTGTTGAATCGTGTATTGAGATATAACTAGTTATATTCACACATGATATCTTCTATAATATATAGTTATTGCTACTACTAGAAAAATATCTCCTTTTTCCTTTACAAAACAGTCAACATTTGTGTTTAACAAGCGAGAGCACTTTGGAAGATGATTTGCACTTACCATATTTTTGTTTAAGACAAAACACAAGCACTACAGGAAAATCGTCAAGGCGCTCTAAGAGCGGTGCCTGTACGAAAGTAGCGATTCGCGTTGGATTTGAATCGCTGAAGATTAAATTCATTTGGAGAAACGTTATCAGGAAGTTTATTCCACATAAAAGCAGTTCTCCTAATGAAAGAGTTATTTTAAACAGTGACGTTCTAGGCGTTTGAACCTCAAAATGATGAGCAGCCACAGTCCATCGCGTATTTCTGATATGTACAGCTCTTGGTGGAAGCAAATGTGCTAAGTCACTTGAATCCCCTCGTGTAAGTATATATAAAAGGGGGACAAATCTCCAACCTTTCTTCGGTGTTCTAGACTATCAAGGTTGCAAGTGATATTCTTGTCTTCAATTAGGCAGATGGCTCTTTTCTGGATGGATTCCAGCAGCTTCAGAGTATGCTTAGAAGGGGAACTCCATACATGTGAACAATACTCCAAAGAAGGTCTGATCTGTGCTATATAAAGTATATGGGGTTTGCACAGTTTTCTGTTTGGGAACAGTGTTCCAAGCATTTGTGAAGCATCCTCAATTCCAGTGACATGATTGTGCCATGACATATTGATGTCCATTTTAACCCCCAAAGAAAGCGGAATTATCTGTACGAGGAAGCAGAGTTTCCCATTCAGGTACAACCGGATAGGAAGCGTCCCATAGACTAGAAAAGTATGTGTATTACGCCTCGAATGAAAAAACGGTTTATGCTTCGTCTGCAACATAATGAAACATTGCGAACCAAGAAGTTTCCACCTGTGTGCAGTCAGCCTAAGCTGAAGTGAAACATCTCTTCCTTTTTGATTATATAAACAGGTCGAGGCACCGACCCTCGTATTTATTTAATCGTCCTTTACCCGCTGCTGATGCGACTCGAGCTGTTAATTGTGTGGGGTTTTTAAAAATACTGCCGTAACTTTTTATGGTGGCATAAAAGCTAAATCCAGACTACATTATCAGGTGTGTCGTGGAACAGTTGACCAGATAAACAAAATAATCGACACGTTCGCTAGATGCTCGCAAGATTCATCTGTTCGAATGCCACGAACGTAGCATAAAACACATACCGAGTTCGTATTTAAATCAGCAATGTTCGCGCCCCGTGAGCCAGTGTGGGTCGCTTTAATGCAGTTGTTTTTGAACAAAGAGCACGAATCTTTTATAGGCCGGTCAATAGGCATATATTATTGAATATCTTCATTCTATTTTTTTTTAATTATCTTGTAAAGAAAAATGGGACGATATGTGATCTTGAATTTCTCTCGATCACTTTTTCTGACAGTCAGAAGTCTCAAATTCAATAAAGAAATGGCGCCATAACTACTCGTGTTGACAAATCCAATACCAGCTTTCGAATCAATTTCTGCAATATAAGAGGACTTAAATCATATATTAATGTGGTACTCATCAGCAACTGTTTGCCAGAACGAATGGTCTGGTTCTTTCAGGTTAGTGAGTTATTCTTCACATACCGTTTTTTTAAGGTGATTGACAATGTTTCATGGTGAATATCATTAGGGCGGACTTCCACTGTCTGACATTATGTAAAATGATTTGAAAGAACTAAAAAGAAGAATTAAAAAAGAATAGCTGAAAATAACAATTATATTGAGCAAAAAAATACCTGAAATGAAATAACGTGAAATAAAATACAAGTAAAAATAGAACAACTGAACTGAAAATAAAAATAAATATTAAGAGATTTTAAGCCAAGTTACTTCACGACGTTTATATGGTTAGTATCTACAATCGTCATCACCCGAAGACAACATCTGAAAAGCTAACTTGAAACTGTTTAATCAACAAGCTTCTGGTCTTGATGAAGTATGTAATTATGTATACATTATTCATCAAGACAAGACATCAGGAAGACTTGACAGATTGTCTCTGGTCTGAATTCCTGGCCATACTGGCCTGGAAGGTAATGAAGCTGCTGACTCTCTTGCTAAGGAGGGTGTTGCAAGCGGCTTCATCAGACCAGAACCTGTCATTGGCGTCGCTTTGGGCTTTGCCAAACAAACACTGAACACCTGAATGGCAAGAAGATTTATGGACTTTTGCAGAATCTTCCAGGATTGGCTCACTCCAAGGCGTTTATTCACCCTTCGAAGCTTGATACCAAACAGTTGTTGGACTACAGTACGATGTCTAACAGGCCTTCTTACAAGTCACTTTCATTTTATTCATCATATGCAGAGACTTGGACTGTCGTAAGACAGTGTGTGCCGCCTCTGTCTGGAAAATGATGAAACAGCAGAGCATATACTTTGTGCGTGCCCCGCTGGGGACCGAATCAGGTTCTTAGAGTTCGGCAGATCCGTACTCTTACCATCTG
>WOGP01011206.1:0-10033 GCA_015342065.1 Leptinotarsa undecemlineata
TTTGCTTTTTTTGGGGAATTTTCTATATTTTCTATATACAAATGAAAAACGAAATAGCAAAAATGTTTATTCTATATGGTAGAATAAAATAATAGTAGATAGTCATGAAAATGTCTCTGAATATGTTGTAAATGCACAAAGGCGTAGAGGGGTAATCAATGATTTTGAGAATACAATCAGTGAATTCGGAGTTCGAAGTAAAAATTCCAGAAAATTCTGAGTTCGTAACTGAACAAAAATTCTTAGAATAAAATCGAAATTCAAAAAACTATTATCATTTCATTTCAAGTTCAATCTCCAATTATTGTCAAACTGCGACTTCAAATTTAAAATATTGTTGAAACTTTACTCCACTTTGAATTCGGAATTTCAAATTTTTTATCAGATTTGTGGCTCTTCTATGCCTTCGTATAAATGAAGTGTTGATGCCGGAAAATAATTTCATAAAATCTGTTCCATTTCTATGAAGAAATATTAATGTTTGAAATAATTGTAAACAATAATTTTTGTAGAATGAATTTATTCTTTGTATAGGTACATCTCTTAAATGTGACCACACCAATGACTAGTTTATTTTCTAACACTTGATGAGGACAAGGCCTAACATAACCAGCGATTCCAAATCAATAATAATAGAATATTGGTGATTTTTATAAGCGTGGAACAAAATCTACATTATTTGAAGAAACTCTACAAATATGGAAATTATCTGTCCACAAATACATTACTACACTTATACCTCATTATCTCAATTTTATAATTATCTAATCATGCATACTTTTTGCGTCAGAATTACTTATAATAACTATGTTCATAATGGCCATATCCTGGGAAACCAGATATACTTAAAAATTATGAAGTATTTTCGTATAGTTGATCTCCTCTACTCGTATAGTAAGTAATTTTCAGATTCAGGTTCATCGGAAAGAGATGTAATCAATTTTACATAATCCAAAACGAATAATATTGTGAAATGAATTCCATAATAATATAATACCTTCAATTTTGAATGAATCTATACCTATACGCGTATTTTGATATATTTTTTGAAATATTACTGCAAGTAATAGCTTCGGTTATAATTAAATGAAATATAACTTTCTGTATTGCTTCACAATAAGTGTTTCAAACTATATAATACATCGATCAGTTTATTTTCTCAGAAGGTAAAAAATACAACTTCTATTTTTTCCACTTTCAGTTTGTTAAACCACAATAGGCTTTGAATTTACTTGGGTGTCATTTTTAGTTCTCAGCTCATTTAATTTCTATTGTACTGAAAGGCATCATTATGTTTCAGTTGATTGTCTGATGCATCTCATAAGTATATATATAACTTGAACATTGTTGAATATTACCTACTTAGTTCTTCAATTTCTTCTATAACAATGCAAAATCACTCTGGGAAGTCTACAGCAATCTCGACAAGATACTATCTTTTTAAGGTCAATAATTGGAGTTCTTTTATGCTCTAATTATATATGAAATCTAGAGATCTATATACAAATGAATTTGGTAATACCTAATGGACTATTCGGTATCATTTCGATATGTTACAATTTCATAGATTATATGTAGATTATATGACCTGTTCTGGTTCGACAAAATGATATTTTCATATGACTTGCAAACACCATTGTTTTTAATTGCGACCACAAATATTCACACAGAATAACATTCTGAACAATTTTTCAGATTCACTTGAGAAAATACATCATTGTGGAACATTTTTTGAGCGCGAAGCGTGAAACCCACGTAACCAATAATAAACTAAACCACTCTTATCAATTTATTAGATTCAACCTAGAAACAGAAAAGTATGTTAGATTTTTCAGCGCTTGCTGAACCGTGTAAGTGCAATCGATTTTCTGAGCAAGACTCGACTCAATCATTCATAAAATCAAATTATTGCAGCGTGAATTTATTGATTAATAAATGAAGTTGGTATCATACCGTGTCTTCTCAATAATCTCAGCAACGTTGTGTATTAGTTAGATCATTTGAAAAATTTATTGCATTCAACAGTTTTGTCACAGGAAATAGTTGTAATTAGTTTATGTATTTGCTTAATATCACCATGATGATTACTACTCGGTTTCTTCTAATTGTTATATCAGTAGTTCAGAACGATAAGTGTTGACTTGAAATTTTTTATTAAAATATGATGCTTTAGGTTGCTATAAGCCACAAAAAATAAATCTCTTTTCATGATTACACTCTGCTTTATATGATTCGTTTTACACTTTGTTTCTTTCTCTTGTTTTATTCCAAAATCTAACTGGGTTTGCCGTGAACTAGTCGAAATTACGTTATCAAGTGACCTCACTAGAATCGTGTTGGTTTGCTAGGACTCTAGAAAAAAATAATTAGGGATAAACTGCTTGCCAATCCCAGCGCATCTATAGATCCTTCTGGTCGGTAGCTGAAGCTGTTGATCAGAACTTTACAAAATCCATAATTCCACCTTACACAAGCGGATGGTTCAACTGCAACAACAGCCACAGAAAAAGTAAATCTAGTAGCTGAAAAATTTGCGTCCCACTGCACAGTCGATTTTCTGGAAAAGGCACCACCCACTATTCCTGCACTAGAATGCACAATACCGGAAATTACTTTTCGTCCTTCCATTATATGTCACCCATATTTGGAATAGCGCAATCGACAAACATGGAGAATCAAGAGCTGTTGCGCTTGGTATTTTTAAGGTTTTTAACTGTGTGTGGCATCAGGGTTTACTGGCCAAACTTCGATGCTGTCGCATGTCGGATCATTTTTGTGTATGGCTCTTCAGCTTTCTGAAAGAACGTTTTCCGTAAGTGGCTGTCGATGGATAACTCTCGAATACTTTCACCATCAACGCTACTGTTCCCCAGAGATCCATATTGTCTCTCTTCATTTGATCGTTGATATATTGTTCTGTTGACGATAGCACAGTTGTTTCGTCATTCCATTTGGATTCCGGGACATCGGCAATGGAGGCAAATCTTCACCGGCAGCAGAAAGTTGCATGTCAATGAGGATCTAGAAGTGATTTCGAATTGGGGTGAAAGTAACTAGGTTCAATTCAATGCCACAAAAATCCAGGCATCGGTTTTCTTCAAAAAGATTACTGTTTCCGAACCGGATATAATAATGTCAGGTCAGATAATTCCGCTTTCTGCTTCGATAAGTTTGTTGGGGGTTAAAATGGACACTAATATGTCTTGGCACATCTTTTTTTCAGTATTGTTCTCATTTATAGAGCTCTGAACCCAAACATACCCGGCAGTTGCTAGATTCCATCCAGAAAAGAGCCATCCGCCAACATCTCGTGCAACCTTGATAGCCTGGAATATCGAAGAAAGGTTGGAGATTTGTCTCTCTTTTCTAGATACTTTAACGAGAAGTGTCAAGTGACTTCCACCAAGAGCGGTACATATCAGAAATACGCGACGATTGTGGCTGCTCATCGTTTTAAGGTTCAATTCAGTAAACCTCGAACTTCACTGTTCAAGAACTCTTTCATTTGGAGAACTGCGTTTGTGTGGAATAAACTTCCTGAGAACGTTTTTTCAAATGGATTTAAGCTCTAGTGATTCAAATCCAATGTGAATCGTTACTTTTGCACAAGTACCAGAAGGCCTCAAGGATTTTCCTGTAGTGTTTGTGTTTCGTCCTTAAAAAGAGGATCAAACGTTGATATCATTTTATACTCGGTGTTTGAAAAGCTCAGTTGTCTGAAACTTGAGTAATTTCAGAGGCATATTGAGGTGAGAAAATCGAACCTTATGTAGGAGAAAATAAAGTAAGATGTGCTATGAATTACAATATCATATTGAACGTAATTAAATCTCTATTGTATTAGATATGGATATAATGAACAATGCCAAATCAGTATTGACCTATTGTCTAGATATGAATTCATTACGGAAGATTCATTCTGAAACCTATAATGATACAGAACCAGACTAAGTAGATAAAGAAAATATCCACTTCCACGTTTACGGATAACAATCAAAAAATTATCTTGATGAAATGCCAAAATTTTGTAATATTCAACATTAACTTTCATTCATTAATTTTAATTATTACTGATGTCATTGAATTACCAATGAACTTTGGAAGTTCCGACTTTTGAAAACATGAATGTTTGTGTTCAGTGAAAAATGTCAAGGTGCATTTAAACCAATATATTTGTCTTATCTTTTCGAAAACATTGAAGCAATTGATTATTTTCATGAAGACATATTCTTTGACATTTCCATCAATTATATCGAAACCTTGCTATAGTTGATAATATTCATATATTATTTATCAATATGAAAGTTAGACAATCAACTTATTTGATTTTTTCTGCATCTATTGAATGTGTATCATAATTTTTCTGATTAGTTTTCACTTGAAACTTACGGTTGTGAATAGACTAAAAAAGTTAGTATAAATAGTGCTCTTAGGCATGTTTATGAAAACTGGAATCGAAACTTCAAGTTCAGTTTTGTTGGGAACGTTCATGATCTCCCAGTAGGATTGCTGCTACGTGATGTCCTGCCAAATAAAGATCACTGGTTCGTGGCAAAGCGTGCGACCACTGTGGTGTACGAAAACAAATTATTCACATCCATCGAGTAACAGTTGTGGACCCTCTTGGTCTCTAGAGACACATCTACTACGTCAAGCAGGGTGATATATTTTCCAAGTTATTACTAACTTGCAGAATTAGTTCTGAAAATTTCATGTCAAAATTAATCACTTCATGATGGTGCCACGTTGAAATTTGTGGTATTGCGAAATGTTGATGTACGACCCACGATAATAACATGTTGTAGTCGGTTTGAGATACTACATAATGGTTTTCCCAATTTTACTTACTATATGGTCGAAAAGAGCAACTTTTGGTAATTGATTTTTGAAAAACTCCTAGGTCATCAAATGAAATACAATCAATTATCCGCAATGTATTATTAATATTCATGGACTTGTTCGTCAAATGATATTTGACTATAGGTACGCCCTAATGAGTGAGGGAAGATAAACTAATTAAGCTATTCATCTAAAGAATCAATTCGTTCAGGCCATTCTCAACTCCCTACACTGTAGGTTAATGGACTGACACCTATCATAAAACAATTACTCCCCTGGCTGATATTATGAAGGGCATTGGATGATATTCGACAGGTGTCAGTGCAGGATTCTTCACTGAAGTTATTCCTGCATATGCTGTTGGCGATACAACTGCCGCAATAGATTTTCAATTATTGGAACAAACTTGCAGACCGGTTTCGGGCTGTTTGGTCACTCGTCAGT
This sequence comes from Leptinotarsa undecemlineata, assembly GCA_015342065.1. NCBI lineage: Eukaryota > Metazoa > Arthropoda > Insecta > Coleoptera > Chrysomelidae > Leptinotarsa > Leptinotarsa undecemlineata. The sequence goes on from WOGP01011206.1 coordinate 5,284, forward strand.
GAGATGTAGTGTTGATGATTTCCGATAATGAAAATCTAATTTCTTCAGAGTATCATTTTTCGAACTGGGTTGAAGGGGACAACAAGCAACAGGTTTGTCATCGCCCCATCTGCCTGTGAATGAGGTAACCAACCACATATCCTAAATTTGCCCCATTCCTTGTATAAGGAAAAAACTTTTCACATATAGTCACTGGGCATACTTGAAGACTGGTTATAAATCAAATCATCTGAAGGAACGATTTGTTCAGGCCAGGAATTGGGCAAATTTCGGATATGCGGTTGATTACCTCGTTCACAGGAAGATGGGGCGATGACAAGCCTGTTATTTGTTGTCCGCTTCAGCCTAGTTCGAGGAATGAAACTATGAATATGTGGATGAGAGACACTACCTTGCAGTGATGAGTGGCCAAACAGCCCGAAACCGGTCTGCAAGTGTGTTCCAATATTTGAAAATCTATTGCAGCAGTTTTATCGCTAACAGCATATGCAGGAATAACTTCAGTGAAGAATTCTGCACTGATACCTGTCGGATAAAACCCAACGTCCTTCGTGGTATTAGTCAGGGGAGTAGCTGTTTTCTGATAGGTGTCAATCTATTAACCTACAATATAGGGGTTGAGAATGGCCTGAACGAATTGTTCCTTTAGATAATTTGATTTATAGCCAGTTTTTAAGTATGCCCACTGACTATATCTGAAAAAAAATTAAGCTGTGTTGGGGTTCATATTAAGATTCCTGAAGTGACAATAAGTGTAAGCAAAATGAATGATTTTTCGAATCTGAGAAAGTACGTATACGTCCATAAAATTTAAAGAGAACGCATATCAGCTTAATTCCGCTTGGATGTCAAGTCTCTACCAACAGCTTAGCTAGTGATGATTGAAACAAACAACGTCAATTTTCAATATCCCTTCTGTGACTTTCATTCTCAATGAAAATACAACTTTTTGGGAATACGGTTTGTATTTTTCATGTTTGTGTTCATACGGTTTTTATGAAAATGTACTTTTTAACTTTCGTTAAAATTTTATTGGGAGGGTGTGATAAACAAATATCCTATTTCATTGAGTCACTTATTCATTCAACTACGGATGGAGAGGTCTTATCTATCAACGTGCGACTCCTAATACGGATCAGACGATACGCAAAAACATTCCACATGATAAATACGGTTAGACGGTATCCTACACCGGACTCGAACGATCCCCGAGTAGGAATCGAACCCTCTTTCACAATAATGGTTGTAGAACACATGATACGCCCTGCTATTATCTAACCATAATAACTTACAGCAAAAAATAGTATTCAGAGTTCTCAGAGATGAAAACTCCGCAGATATTTATAATATTTTCCATTATATCAATTTTATAGTTTAATATGCACTCAATAGTATACATTGCTGAGACCAGGAAAATTAACTTTTTATTAGAATTAACTAGTGAAACAGACCCACACTTTTTTGATTCAGGCGGAAGTCTTGATATTCAATTTGAATTCATCTTAAAGAACATATGATATACCGTTACTAACAACAATAATCGAAATTCATATCGTTTTCATTTTACAGTTCATTTCACGAATAAGGCATTCGTAGGTAGACCCCTACTAGAGTTGACTGACCACTTGAGTATTAACGTAGGTATTCCTGTTATGTATTTATATTACTTATGCTACATTATGGGAGGAACTCAGATCTTGATAGAGAAGAATCCGAGAAAGGGATGATTTTGACACGTTCTGAAAGCGATGTGTCAGATTAATAAAACATCAACGTTTTTGCAGTATCGAAATTATTTGTACAAAAAATTGATGGAGCCTTTTCATTTTATTTTGTTGCTAAACAGATGTTCAGGTGAAAATCGGTTCTTAAAATTTAATGCACACATTCAATATACACACACTTCTATCATATTGAATGCCAAACTCGACTAGCAAATAATATTACTTTTGTTCGATAATATTAATTGAATCAATAAAACTCAATTTTTCTATTCGAATAGAAATGTTTTATTCAATTATTTATAGTCCATTCAGCAACACTGATTATTTTACAGCTTGTATTCGAAATAATGAAAGAATTCGTATTTGATCTATAGTTAATGTTTCTTTCTGAATTGGCATCTTTATTGTTGAACAAACCACACTTTGATAGATCAATGACCTGTTAGGCAACAACTGATTAATATTCCCAATTTTATTCCAATACCAAACCGTTATTTTTACTACCTCGACACGTGTTTCAATCACCAAGTGATCATCTCCACTAAGAAAAAGATTAAATCAAAATTTAGTTTTATTCTTCCTTTTGAAACACGTGTCGAGGTCTTGAAAATAACGGTTTGGTGTTGTGATAGAACTCGTGTAATATTCATTACTACCCCAAAGGTTCCAAACAGTGCATCATAATAACTGTTTATTTCGATATTAAAATTCACATCAGAATATAAATCCAGCTACTTTCAGGATTCACAAAAAACACAGTTCAGAAGACTGAAAGAACAACAAATCTATAAGCACATTTTTAATATTAATGTACGAGTATTAACACCAAAATATACCTTGCGAGTATTACTTGGACTTATTGTGTTTCTATTTTTCAACGACTTACTCGTTTTTGATTTGATGGAAACTGAAACAAAGTTGACTTCGGCTTGAGAGTGGGTTAGTGAAGAGATTTGTAAGTATAGAAAAAAAACTTTCACTTACTTTCTCAATACATCATTATACTGCGATATTATAGAATATTTTACAGTGATAATGATAGGTATAAAAATAATAAGGATTCAACCCCTTTTCAATATTCAGTGTAATGGAAAAATTGCACATTCCGAGTAGTACTTAATGTAATATGGTATTCTGATGAGTCATTAGTTTCAGTTCAAAAATATTGAAAAAAGAAATGAACGAGGAGGTTGAATTCAGGATTTGGAAATACAGTATTTTTATTAATGTCTCCTCCATTTAAATTTTTTGAACGGGTCAACTCAGAAAATTCAAATTTGGGATAATGCAATTAATGCATGAATACTTTATTTAGAACTGAAAGTGACAGATGGAATTTTCAAGATGGCGACTAGGCGCCATCTGGGAAAAAAATTTAAAGAAAAGGGGGTGTTGTGACATCATTTTGAAGCTCCTGATAAATGATCCACAATCCTACAAAATGATGTCAATATCTTCAACTACTACAAAATGGCAAAACTTTAAATAATTGCCTGAATACATTGACATTTAACTACATAATATTAGGTAATAAGCTTGAGGTCAATTCAGAAGTTGCTCAAAATCGTTGTCTTGAACTTCTTGACATACGAACAGGCTATCCGATATTTCACGCCGAACATTTTCGAACACAGTACAGTCAATATCTTTACAAATATTTATTATTCTCTGTCGTATATCCAAAATTGATGTAAGTTCAGTTTCGTACATCTTTTGCTTCAAATAGCCCTATAAAAATCCAAAGGTGTCAAATCTGGCGAGCGGGCTGGCCATTCTGTAGGATCTCTCCTGCCAATCCAATGACGGGGAAGAGTAGTATCCAAATAGTTTCTCACTTGTCTGGAGTAATGTGGTGGTGCTTCATCTTACATACAATTTAATATCAAATTCATTAGGAATCGCTTTGACGATTTCAGTGATGAGAGGGTCAACAGTAGTTTCCAGCATATTCAATTTCAGTTCCCCTGTTGAATTTTGATCAATAAATAAAGGTCCTACAATATGGTTCCCCAATATTCCTGCCCAAAACGATGATTTTTTCTGGATATTGGGTATGTGTTTCTTGGAAAACGTGAGAGTTGGTGTCACTTCAATAACGGCAATTTTGTCTGTGAACATTTCCGTTTTAAAAAATTTACATTCGTCACTAATACAAATATTGTGGAGATAGGTAGGATGCCTTGCAACGGTTTCCGTCATGATTTCGCAGAATTCTGTTCTTCGATCACGGTCATCTTCAGTTGATTGATGTACAATTTTAATTTTGTATGGATGGTACCTATTCCCCTTCAAAAGTCTCCATACAGTAGAAACATTCGCGACGGAATAAGTTGACTGTTCAGGATTTACTACCATCTCACCAATTATTTGCACTTGCTGTTCTATCGAAATGGACGGATGACCCTGGGGGCTTTTTGTTATGTACACAGTTGTGAATTTGGATACAAGTTCCCTCAAATATTTTCTACAAAAAGGACGATTCGAAAAACGTTCATTGCAAATCCTTCTGGTCTCGTGAAAGATACGCGTCGCACCGTAAATAAAAATCGTTTCAATTTTTTCTTTCAATGGACGAGAGTTGACCCTTTTAGATGTGGTACACTAGTAAAACCGAATACTAAATGAGAATATTCGAATTGAACGATGATGTTCATTATCGTACTGACATTTCTTGTCGTTTTTATGAACAAAAAATAACTTAACAAACCTTATCGGGTTGTTGGAATTGCCATATGGCAGATAAAAATGAATATTTACAGAAATATCGATATAAATGTGTTTGTCTTCAGGAAAGTATTAGATGTTCCGCCATTTTGTAGTAGGTGAAGATATTGACTTTATATTCTAGGGTTGTGAAGTATTTGTCAGTAGCTTCAGAATGATGTGTCTCAAGACCCTCTTTCCATTTAATTTTTTTTTCCCAGATGGCACCTAGTCGCCATATTAAAAAATCCATCTGTCAATTTCACTTCAAAATAAATGATTCACGCATTAATTTCATTATCCCAAATTTCAATATTTTGAGT
>WOGP01011207.1:0-10033 GCA_015342065.1 Leptinotarsa undecemlineata
GAAACTTTTCTGGATGATGCTATTATAAATCTTCTTGTCGAAGAATCAAATAAATATGCTGGATTCATAAATTGCCCCCCTCCTAATATAACCACACATGAGATGAAGTGTTTTATAGGCATACTCTTTCTAACTGGTTATGTTGTTTTACCTGGAAAAAGGTTTTATTGGGATGCGGGTGACGACATGCACAATAAATTAGTATCTGAGGCTATGCGCAGAGACAGATTCATACAGATAATGAGGTTTTTACATTGCGCTGATAATATCAAGCTTGATAAGACAGATAAAATGTGTAAACTTCGTCCATTCATTGATATGCTGAAAGCAAACTTTTTGAAGTATTTTGTACCCGTTGAACATTTGAATTATGATGAAGCAATGGTAAAATATTATGGACGCCATTCTTGCAAGCAGTATATAAAGGGTAAACCCATTCGTTTTGGGTATAAGGTGTGGTGTCTCAATACTGATTTTGGCTACTTGGTAAATTTTGAGGTTTACCAGGGAAGTAGTCCGGATAAAAATGAGCTGTATAGCTCTCAATACGGAGCATGTGCAGCTCCATTAGTGCAAATGCTGGACAAATTACCGAATCAGACGTATCGTCATAATATCTATTTCGATAACCTTTTCACTGGATTTCCATTACTCACCCATCTAAGGGAAAGGGGTTATGGAGCAACAGGAACGATGAGAGAGAATCGGTTGCCCAAATCTTGTACTCTCACTGATAAAAAAATGACTAAGAAGAAGATAAGGGGAACACACGAATCCAAGATTTGTGCTGAAAATGGAGTTTTGGTCGCACGCTGGAATGACAATGCTGTGGTGACTGTGGCTTCTACTGTCCATGGCATCCATCCACTCAGCCAAGTAAAAAGATACTCACAATCAGAAAAAAAAATTGTTCAAATCTCTAGACCATTTTTAGTTTCTGAATACAATAAACATATGGGAGGAACGGACAGGATGGATCAAGATATAGCACAGTACCGAATCTCCATTAGGGGAAAGAAATGGTACTGGTCTATTTTTACCTGGTTGTTAGATGCTGCATTACATAATTCGTGGATCATCCATAAGCAAGCATCAGTAAGTAAACTCACTAAGCGCGAGTTTCGTCGTGAATTGGTACTCTCCTATCTCAATCGATACAAGAATCCACCCAAAGGACCTGGACGAACATCATTATCCAAAAATAGTACCTCTGACAACAGGGTTTCGGACGATGTACGATATGATCGTATGGATCACTTAGTGATAGCTGTGCCCAATAATAAACGCTGGAGATGTGCAAGTGAAGGTTGCAGTTCGATAATCAGAACATGTTGTAACAAATGTAAAGTGGGCCTTTGCATACCATGTTTTGAAATTTTTCATTCAGTTACTTTTTAGTACTGTATAATTAGGTCTCTTTTTTATTCCGAACCACTTTTGAATAAACTCTTATTTTAATTCCATATTGTTATTGAACCTCTACCCTAAAAGCCTAGCGTTGCCATATGGCAACGTTTCTAAACTTCTTTCCCAGGAGTAGAATTCCTTCAATATTACATTTTTCTGAATATGTGAGGTCCTTGTGTACTGACTATAGCCAAAAAACTAACCATATCCTAAAATAATTCATTCAGGCTTTGGAGGGTTAAGGACTCAATGAACAACTGCATTTTCAAAAGACATTTGAAAAACTATCTTATCGAAACTGCTACACCGTTGACGAGTTTTATTAATTACTTTCGATAAAAAAATTGTTAGTTACCTTTATATGTACAGTTTAGTATCTGTTGTTGTATATGTATATACTTATAATTGTTTTTAGTTATACTTGGACGTCTTCCTTATTACGGTATGTAAATGTTTATTGTAATGCTTTCATACTGTTCAACAAGTGAAATAAATATTATTATTATTATTATCATATTGTAGCAAATTTAATCTACTTCAAAAACTTACAAAGAAATTCTTTTGGAAAACTAGTTCTTAAGGATTTTAATCGCCAAAATTGTTTCGCGGTTTTTTTGTTTTTTGACAAAGTTGCGTTCGGCGCTTGAGGTCAGAAACTTGGATTATTTATTAGGCCAACATCATTAACAAGTCTGCAAAAAATCTGATTTACCAAATTTGACGCATGCTGTGATAAAGTTACTGGAAACTAAAGGTCACAGACAACTGAACGTGCAATTCCAACTCTCAAACACCGATACCGGCGAGCAGTGTATCTCCGCAAATGACTCCATTGTCTTTTCCCCACCGAATATATTTAATTATTCTTGTTAGCTCGTGAGCTACAGGCGGTATCGTCTTGAGCTATTTTCTCGTGGCATGTAGGTATGGAGGAACTGTCAGAGAATAGGCAGTGACGGTTACAGAGCCGTGCACAAAGCACGTGTTGCCCGCATCGTAAACGGAAATCCATCTAGTGTGCCAAATGAAACAATTAGACGTCGGCTTTGCGAGTTTTTTGTGGTCTAGTGATCGTGGAAGCCGAAATTCGAGTTGTGAAAGCGTGATATGCAGTTGAGTGTTTTTGATGTATTTATGCTCTGAGGATGAGGGTTTACAAAAGGGTTTTTCATTTGAATGTGGCGGAAAGTCTTTTAGATGTTTGTGATGAGATTATTTGAATGAATAAGATATTACAATCTTCGACAGAAAATACTTCGAATGGATTGGATTTTTTGTTACAAGCCTGTAAACTTATTTGCATTTTCAGTTAACTTCAGTGAAGCTGAGAATTTCGTTAAATTTTTTGTGTCATATTGTCACATCAGCTGGTATGGAGTGGGCCATATTGGACATATTTGAACAGAAACTACTGTTTTCAAAATAGATAGATGAAAACGGATGACTGTCTCTGAGGGTCAAATTTTATGACAAACTGAATGGTGAAAACTGCATATCGACATCTATCATCTTTTCTGAGTTACAGCATGTTTTTCGAAGTTTCTGTAACTTTTATATTCCAAAGCCCTTTTTACGTAGAATTTAATGGTGTAAGAACTTATTTTTTCAAACGACATATCAATAGTTATTGATGGATTTTTTTTAATTATACACCCTGTATATTCCTGCATATTTCAATAGAGTTCAAAATTACTCTTTTAAAAATGTAGCACACTTGATGTTTTGCTAAAGTCATCTTTGAAATAGAAATCTTTTACATTTTTTTCATGTAGACTTCGAAACGCAAACTTTGATCAAGTAGGCTTTGAAACACGCGGCGATCAAATAGAAAGGAATTGTTGAGTAGTAGCTATCAAATATTGAGGAATCTTTAAACAGTAGTTCCTAAAACACATAGTTTTGATAAAACTGATAACAATTCATGCTTTATTTGCGAATAATAAATGAAACTTCAACGATATTTGTCGTGGAGTTTTCAGCACCTGGCGAAACGCATATCGTCAGGAAAGAGGAGGAAAAACGGATAAAATATCGATATTTTCTCTTCGAACTCCGCAGATTCTATTCAGATGGCTCTGTCGAAATGGTTGTTCTGATTATTGGAGTCCTTGGTGGAATGATGCCTCTCTACTATCGAATCTCAAAATCATACCGGTTTGCCGCACTAAGGCAGAAATCTTAGCGGCATAAATGCAGAAGGCTGTAATTCTTGGCTCACTGCGCTTGCTCAGGATACATGATTCTCGGAACCAATGATCACTCACCTCACTGTGCGGGGAGTGGTTAATGGTTGATAATGTAGGCGCGCCCTCCCGAATGTATCGGGGCTTCGGGGGATAGGACCTTACCAGCACACACTACGGTGAAAAAATGATAATGAGTAGTAGTGGACTCGGGAGGAGATGTATCAACTCGACGCACAGACCCGCAAAATGATGCATCTCTATAAGAAAGAGTTTGCATCCCAAATCGTCCGTTCCACGGTTGTACTTCCCCGACAACAGGCAGGCCGTAAACTTTTGAGTTTGGAGGTCTACATGACAGAATGATACTGGATATAGCCTATAAAGTCGTCAGGAGTTGATTCACAACTTTAGCCCCTTTTTTCAATTTGACCACCACCAATTAGGTTGTGTCGAAATCTTGCGAAAATGTCTCTAAAAGGTTACCTTCTCTCTGCATACCTCTCGTGATATAAATTGATTGCCGCTTCTGCTTTTCCCTGGTTTGTATAAAACAGACTACATTTCCCATTTTTCATATTATTCATACTTCACTGTCAATGTGTTTGAAAGTTATACAAAAGCCACTAACTGAAGAGCGGGTTTACTGCTTAAATCAAAATTTGATAGCTAATAGTAAATCATAAATAGTAAATAATAGTTAATCAAAGTGTTCGTTTCAAATTCTACATGAAAAAATCTGAAAGCTCTATTGAAATATGCAGGAATATGCAAGGTGTCTCATTGAAAAAAATAGTTTTCCATCCTTAACTATTGATATCACATTTGAAAAAATGATTTTTTGGCATCATTGAATAGTACGTAGAAATTGCCTCGAATGCCTTACAGGCGTGCTTCAAAAGCTATGAAGGTCAGAAGTTCCGTCCTCTGAAAAGTTTCAGGTGTAATCAAGAAAAATAAAAGTCAGAAGTTTCGTCCTTTGGAAAGATTCAGGCGTACTTCAAAAGACGTGAAGGTCAGAAGTTTCGTTCTCTGGAAAGTTCCAGGAGTACTAAAAAAGATTTCAATATGATTTCTGAAGTATTCGGAAACATTTCAAAACATCCCGCAACATTTCAGAACACTTTTAGAATAGTCTGGATTGTTCGGGACCATCCTTGAATATCTCAAATAATTGTGAAACGATAAAGGAAAAATATATTTCAACAGACAGATATGTATAGTATCTTTGGTTTTTGTGAATTTCTGTTTAGATTAACGAAAATCTTTCTAATTTCTGCCATAGTTTTAACAAAAGTCTAAGTTTGTGCAATGGGGGTAGCAATGCATATTCAGGCTTAATTGAATAGAAACGATAGAACAAAAGGCAGCTCAAAAATTTACTCGGTGAGTAATAATTTAAAAAGGTTTTCTGAAAATTTTTATTGCCCTAGTCAACCGTTCCGAAGGTATTGAATGAAATAAAACCAGACTTATCTGCCAAATTTGGAGAGAGAATACAAATACAAATGAAATTTTTTCAATATTTATTGGCAGCTAATTGTTTATCCTCGAGGTTTCATTGGGAAGTGAAAAATAATTATAAAAAAAAATGTGAAGCTAACCAGCATTTAATATTTTCATTCACCCTCGTTTTAAACGCTTGACAAAGCCGGTGGAGCTCAGTGAATTATTATAGGAATATCATCAAAATTCGCAAAAATGTATTACATTCGCGATTACCATTCCGAAAATGCCAATCAATTTAATCTCTAATGGATATAAATTGTCGAGCAAATACATCGAATGCTTTTAGTCTAAATTATTTGGTATAAACTCAAAGGACCCTTTCGATTGAATGTAAATATTGATTTTCTTATTGTTCATTGAATATTGACTGAAATTACTTCAAATATCGGTTTGAAATATTGCGTTCGATTAACGATTCAGTAAAGGCTGAATGAAAGTGGTGATTATGTGTGAGGGGACCAAAAACTGAGTTGAATTAACAAACGTATTTATCCATTTATAAAATACATGAAAAAGCTGAATATTTCAGTGATTCATCATCACATGTGAAAATTATCTCATGAATATGATTATTTACGAAGTTTTCAAAACGACATCCTTTACTACTAAGCAATACAAAGTTAATGTTCAGTAAATTAGCATTCAGTCAAAATACGATAAACTGAGGGCGGCAAGACTTTGCCATTCTCATTCATCCCGTTCATGATTACAATAATTTTTTCATGGGCCAGCATCAATAGAATAGCGTTTAATCTTCAATAAATGCCTCTCACCCCCAGAGCATTGTTTCCCCCAATAACAAACGGCGTTTAAGCGATGTGTGGCCTCATAAAGGGGAACTTCAGTCTATATTCCAGGCCGGTAATATTTACACATATCTGTAATGGAGCTTCGAGAACTCCACCGGTTCTGACGATAATAAGTTACATTTTGGACTGGGTGTTATATTAAACTGGAGTGCCAACAAAATTTCATTACGGAGTGTATGAGAACGTGTTTGAACAGTTTGAATATGAGTTCGGTGCAAAGCAAAGTGCCTTTTAGTTTTCTGAAACTTTTTCAAGTGTGGATTATAATGCTCGGATGCAGTCCCATTATGTCAGGTTTGTTACTTTTTATTTTAATTGTTTCAACAATGATTTTCAAGAGATGAGAATTATTACCCTAAGAAATTATTTTACATTTATTCATAGCAATGTTGGTTTATACTGAAACTTTTATTTGGTAAACAAAAAAAATCATCTGAAGAGTCCTTCAGATTTTATCGAAACAAAATTAATCCTATACGCAGTGTTCTGGTGAGTTCTGGTTCTGATATTCTGAGATCATTCGTAACTGCACTACTGAATATTGAATATGATAGTAACTTAAGCTATACCCAAGAAAAGTGTCACAATTATACAAATGTTAACATAATTACAATTATTACTTGATATTCTACTATACTGCTGAAAATGATCTATATAAAAAAATATGAAAAAATCAACACTTTTTTATTCATTTGTTCTATTATAGTGATGGATAAAATTTCTCGGGTCATAGACAGTTGTAGATATTTGTATTTGGCGCATGCTCATTATCCTTGTGACCTTAGCTCTTAGTTATAACAAATAATGGCCAACTTTCTAGATATACTCCATGGTTTTGAGTCTCATTCAAGTTTCTATAAACGCTTGATTTGTTATGGTCAAACTCATAGTCAATGACTACAATCTGTGACTACGATGATTAAATTTATTAAATGGTCAAACGAAATTGTGGAATTGGCCGCGGTGTTAGTGCGCCCGACTCACGATTGGTAGACCGTGGATTCGATTCTTGCCTCGACCAGATATTTTTCTCGAGGGAATGTATCTGGTTGAAGATGGGATCATTCTGCAACCGTGTTAGGAATCATACGTTAAGAGTTAAGACCTCGTTAGTCCTTAGCTCGCACAAGTTTCTCAACTTTTGAGAGTTGTCGTTCGTATGGGGGCGACAACTGAATAACGGAAAAACAGGTTTTAAACAGATTTTTCAAAACAAAAAAGTTATTTATCAATTGAGAAAACAGGTATACACAGTCACATGCATTTAGGAATTCTGTTTTTCTTCTCCTTTCAAATATCCCAACTACCTAGGAGAATATACAAAATTCATTTGGAAAATTGGAATGATTACAAACATTTATTACTAAGTGATTAATTATAAATATTCTGACCGAAAATGATCAAAAACAAGAATATTTCAATATATTGAATGAACATTTTTTGTCCTGTATAATAAAGAGAGTGCAAGCTGATACAGCTACTTGAATTGATCGTATCTTCTTCATATTTATGACAGCATGGAATTATTGCAAATTATTTTTGAGAGAGTTCGAAGAGAAAATTCCGATATTTCGTCTGTTTTTTCTCCTCTTCTTGGTCAATATTCGTCTCACCAGGAGTTGAAACCTCGACGACAAATATCGTCTTGCTCTGATAGTCGAGAAGGGATACATCAGGCTTATTAGCTTGTATGAGCCTGAGAATATGTAACGAATAGTTATTATTTTTAATATTATTATTATTATTTCTTCATTATTTTTATCATTACTTTGTATTCTCATACATAGAAACGTTAATGGAAGATCTGTTTCATGTACATGTATATAACTTTATTAACTGACTGTAATTACAAAGCAAGTAGCTGAGCAAGTAGCTGGGGCATTCACAATCTAATAATAACACTGATGATCTTCAAAGATAACTCAGCCTCTGACAGAAGCACCAAACTCTTACGAAGGTTTGAAATAGATGAAAACTTCAATCTAGCAGACCACTATTATAATCTCCATGCAGTCATTGTTTACTATGGTTCTGGCGTTGAATTTGGTCATTATTACGCCTTGGTCGAAGACGAAACGGACTGATTTAAATTTGACGATAGTCGTGTCACAAAATGTTCTGGCGATGTATTGAATTTATTGGAGCCTTTAGAGGTACCCTACATTTTGTTTCATGAGAGAGCGGACATTGGCAAATCAAGATCTCCAGATGATGTGGTGGTGCTGGTTTTCCTGGATTTTCCTGCAGCTTAAAAAGCAAATGCGCCCCTAGAGTCAATAAAGTCGCCCGAACCGCCAATTAGTTTTTGTTGTTGTATCATAATTTCACGATTTATATGTTGGAAGTGTTGTTATTATATAAACCGCACTTCACAATGAACTTCCCGATGAAATCAAACAAGAAAAAGTATTGATTATATTCAAGAGTGAATTGAGAAAACTTCTAGTCAGTAATAGCAGTAACTAGAAGTCATCTCACCAACATCAATGAAAGGGTACTCAAATAGGTTGAATGATTGAAATTTTTTGGCTTTCTACTTCTCCATTTTGATATAAAAAAATATGGGAATCTTCCAAAGGAAGGAAAGAAACAACCAATTCCAAAAAAGTATTACTACACAATAAAAATAAAAATCCCAAAAAGAAGAAAATTATCTTGATTTAAAGAAACCTTGCTCTCCTATATTCATGAAGAAATATTTTTATAAACCGAGAAATATATTCTCTCAAGTTGAATTTGAATCATTAATTCAAATGGACTGAATAAATGCTTCTTTCAAGTAAAAAAAAAAGTATTTCACCAAGATTGTGCATACTTTTCAATAGACATCATCACATTAGCTTAAGAGAAGTAAGTATGCATTCTTTAGTGGGAGCAAAATTAATCTCGAAGCAAAACTTTTTTGGGTTTTGAATGAATGATATGTTAACTTGGAGAAATTCATTGTTTTCCTTTGAAGAGAAGCATTTCTCATTCAGACGCTTTTATTTGTATAAATGAAATAAACTCATTTACTTCATCAAATATGATCGTATGCTTCTATTTATGAACTGTCTTTCTCACTGTCCTTCGTTACTTGAATCCAGAGTCATTAATCTCATCATTAATATGAACAGCTATAAGTAGTAAGGAAAAAAATTGAATGAAACATTATATATTATGATTGGTTCATTTGCAGCAATTGCAAATAATTGATATTATTATATTTAAAAAAATGAAATATTCTTGACAAATTAAACATTAACGAAATGAATAAAATTGAAACCTATAAACAACATTACAACTCAGACAACCAATTGAATTCATTTATTAGTAATTTTACACAAATAAAGTTTTCAAAACTAGATGCCATTCAGGTAAATAACATTAAAAAATTATTACCGTCTATCAAGTTCTGCATTCTTCTTTTGTTTATCCACAATTATCGGAACATCACTTGGATTCTGGAACGAAAGAAGAAATCAGCACGTCATCGTTAGCCACTATTTCAAATATCTAGAAAGGTAAAACTATGAAACTATAAAAACATTCCCTGTTTTCACGTTTTTGAAAATTCTGATTTCTCCTCTAGTGAGTTTGATAATATTCTACCTATTTCTTACATCAATTCAATTCTTACATTCAATTTGTTCCCAATGAATAACATAAAAATATTTTTGAAGTAATTATAGAAAGCAAAGACATTTCCGAATTCAACAAACATTTACATGTTGAAATCAGAAAGTAGTTGTCATATGTATGTGCTTTTTACACCTACTGGTGCCTATTTTGGTATTTTTGTATTACAATTTATTGTCAAAACTATAATAACTGTATTATAACTGGATAAACTATAAGTATAAGTATAAAAAATGAATTCGGTCTAGGAGAAAATAATTATTTCATTTAGATAAAATGCACTTATTTGAAACAAGATAAAATATATGTTCAAAACAAGATATTGGCGAATTTGAATCAACGTGGAGGATTTTTCAGTTCAAATTAATACCGGGTGTCCCAGAGCTTTTAGGCCAGCAGATATCTCAGTTACCTGCAGAACAAAAATTAAAACAATAATAGGTATCATAGGAGAACACAAGCACTTTCATGCAGCATAGCAAAATCCACTCCCTGGTAAACAACCCC
>WOGP01011209.1:0-10032 GCA_015342065.1 Leptinotarsa undecemlineata
AAAGTTGACCTGTCTGACCATTTTTTCATATTATGTACTGGAAGGGAGATATTGAGGGTGGGAAGTTTTCAAATTGACACACTGTATTTATTTCAGTTTAAACTGTTGTAACGAATTAAAGAATTAACTGTCTTAAACAAATTTATTTTTGACAATATTTCACTATCACAACTAATATATATATATAAAACACTTAGCAACTAACGCTTAATTTATCTTCACAGTGTTCGAATTCTTTCATTAAACGCACGATTCCCTTTCTAGATACAGACTCTCTCTCTCTCTCTCTCTCTCTGAGAGGACTCGACCCTTTATATAGGTAACGAACGTTCCAGATACCTCATTTATTCTTTTCGAGGCGATTCGCGATGAGTCATGTGTCAGGATTTCGGGAGGTATCGGTCAGGGCCGGCTTCAGATTCATTACACTATATTATACCTGCATAGAGCAAAGTTTGAAACTACAGATCCGCGAAGTGGATACACCAATGAAATCATTTCCAACTCCTGACTAAACAACAATTGTTTCAACTTGATGATTCACCGACATATGTTCCTGAAGTAGCTGCCATCTATGGAAAAAAAACTTTTATACAAAAGATGTGGGCATACAAGACAACATAATAATGTATTGAAGGGGTTATATTTTTAGGAGTGAATATCAAGATTGAGTAGTAGAAAGCCAAAAACTTTCTTTCCCAACAACATAATAATGTAATTCCGGCTTTAAGCTTCACAGGACCCAAAAGTATCGAGAAAAAGATGAATGAATGAATGTATAGATTCCTTTCGACTATCTTTGATTTTATCACATGGATTTTTGTCGGAGGCCAACGTCCAACTGGAATGGATCAAACGGGGGTATATACTATAATTTGTTCAGAAATGAGAGAGACTACAACAGTATATCTAAATAAATATTTTAGTGCCATAGGCGTACTGCATTCAAATTATTTACTCTCAACGATTTGAATAAATGAATTCATACGACGAAAATACAATATTTATTCTTGAAAAATATCATCCATAACAAACAAAATAACAAATCTACTATAACAAATGTTAAAATATGTCCAGTAGTAACCAAGACATTCTACAACAAATAGGTATTTAGTTGAAGAGGATTGAAAAAACTTTGTTTTTTTAATAGTATAAATATATATTCCTTTGAATTATAGTGTCAACAGACACATCGACCCATCAATAAGACCGACTTGAATTTTTAGCGGAGTTATTCGAGATATTCTTCAGTTTACTTCGAGAGCGCGTTGAATAAACAACATGGAAGCTAGTTGTTCGGGAATCGTAAAGTGTCCGAAATTGCCACCATTAAATATAAATGAAAAAACAATTGTTATGAATGTAGGTATATAATTCTTTATGAATACAATATACGGCCGAAATAAAAAGTAACGAGGAAGTAGGGCAAAAATGCGCGAGTATGACCGGTGTCAATAGATCGACAATTTTTAAAATTCTCAAGGAACACAAGGAAAACAACTTTTTCGAGCCGAAAGTATCCACTAGTAGAAAGTGTTTGGTTATCGATGAAAAAATGAAGAATTATATTAAGAGAACAGTACTTTTTTTACATAAAATCGAAATACCTACATTAAATAAAGTTTTGTCAGTTATTCGTGAAGACAGTTTTTTCCTGATTATTTCTCTTTTCATTATGATCTCCTACCACGTAGTAACGGCTACATCTATCAATTTAATGTTAATAAACTATTTAAAAGAAATAAAGAGAGCCAGAGTACTGGGTGAATTTATTTTTTATTTGGATGAAACATGGGTCAATGAGGGTCATACCGTCTCGAAGGTTTGGCAAGATCAGAACATCAATAGTGGAAGGTTGGTCCACTGGTTTGAAAATTCCAGTTGGAAAAGGTCGTCGTCGTATCATCACTCACATAGGCAGCAGTGAAGGATTCGTGAAAGATGAATTGATGGTGTTTGAATCGAAGAAAAATGGGGATTATCATCAAGAAATGGATGCTACAGTATTCGAAGAATGGTTTAAAACATACTTGTAGAACTTCCCCAGGGATCCGTAATAGTAATGGATAACGCAAGTTACCACAGTAGACGAGTCGAGAAGCTGCCGACGTCGTGTTGGAAGAAAGTAGATATTACTGAGTGGTTACAAATGAAAGCTATTCCTTTTGAATTAACAATGTTGAAAGCGGAGCTCCTCAACTTGGCTAAACGTCGTGAGTCAAAATTCGTCAGGTATGTCACCGATCAGATGACGAAGACTAAAGGAATGTCGGTTCTTCGGTTGCCGTCTTATCACTGTGAATTGAATCCAATAGAGTTGGTTTGAGCTCAAGTTCAAGGATTCATCGCAAGGAATAATAAGACCTTCAAGGTGGGTGAAGTAAAGAAATATATATACAGTGCTCTGGAAACAGTCGATCAAAAAGCTTGGGAAAAATGTATCCTCAAAACAATCAGAATCGAAGCAGAAATGTGGGATCTGGATGATCGCATAGACTCATTAGCAGAAAAAATTATTCCAGTTGTCATCAATCCTAATAAAACTGATTCAACTAGTGAAGATTCACACAACGAATCCCTGTAGACTTTTTTCAGATTAAAATTATCGCAATGTCTTATTCGAAGTAAGTAAGTAAATCTATAAAACTGTTTCTGAATCAACTATAAAATCCAATAAGGAATATGAATCTTCATTTCCAAACCAACAAGAATGTATAAAGTGTATCTCTCAGTGCAGCCACACTTTTCTAATTCCCAAAACTGTCAGAGTTGAAGCCGAAACGTCGAACAATGAAAAATTTTGAACACCTTTCAACTCGAAATCAGGTGTTCAAATTTCTAACCTCGGAAATCTATTCTATTTGTATACTTATCTGGTGATGTTTCGAATACTTTATCCATCTTCATTACATACCGACGATCAATTTGATATTATCAGTGTCAACGATAGTAATAATATCAAATTCATTTACATCAAAAGACGAGTCATAACTAAAAAGTATTATGTTCTGATTTAAATAGGTTGGATAAAGAAAACGTCACCAGATGATACATATTTTTTTAATATGCAAAATTTTTTCAAGTTCATGTTAATGAGAATTTGTTTTTTTTACAAAAAGCTAATTTATCAAATGCAGTAACTTTTTGCCATTTCTACATTTGTATTTATTTGTAAATTTAATGTCTTGATTATTTGATAGATCCGTAGAAGGTAGCAATTCTAAGTAATAAAAAACAATTTCAAATATAAATTGTCCTTCCCAAAATAAAATATTTAAACGAAATTAGTTTTCACCATATTTTAACTATTATAATATATTATATTTTTACATTATATATTTTCATCATACAGAATATATCAATAGAAAATTTATATTGATACCACCAGTCCGACCCCTATTAATGTTATCTTAATATCAGAAAAAATATCGAGTGATTCTTTTGGCGGTATTTTCGCATTGTTTGTCTGCGTTTTCACGTTCTTTGTCGCATATCCCTATTTTAATGGCTCGTTAGCGGCGTCCTCAAGGTATATATAGGGTAGACATATCTCAATGATTTTGTGGGCGAGTTGCAGTTCTTTTTGTTTAATGAAATCTCTACTTTCTGATGGTGTAAAAATATACATCACTATAATAAATGTTCTCAGAAAATGCAAAAAAAAACTCGAATTTTAATTTTTTTTGCAATCATTATGTACAATTTCATCAAAAAAATGTGATTGCTGCCATTTCATTTAGTTAAAAAGTTTATTTATTACATTCTACTTACATTCATTTCATAGAAAATCTCATAAAATATAAATATACATGTAAATCGTACTATTCAATTTAGATACTTCATTCTGATAACGTTATCAATTATAATATTTTGAAAAATGTTAATCTTGTTATTTATAAATACCTTATCTAATAATTAATCTAATCTTATCTAATAATGAATTTACGATACCTTGGAGAATTGTAAGTGTAAGAAATGCATTGGAGTGATACATGCGATACAAATGACGAAATAAAGACGTTATTTTTAAAATATCTCCGGTAGAAGACATTTTCATGTTGTATCACAGAAATTTTAATAATGGAAGTGTATAATGAAGCCGTTAACGTTTAAATTCATGAAAACATTCTCCATATGACATGAAATGTACTCGAAAACCATGGTTCGAAGGCTCATGAACCGTAATAAAATAAATCATTTATGCATTCATGCCACTCACCCAAAATAAGAAATTCAACGTTATATTTAAGCCATATTGCCACCCAGTCAGCTGTCTCTCTTGAATGTATGAGACAATGTACTCTTTCTAATGTTTCATAACTTCGTATTTTTGTTAAAATAATTGGCACTTGGCAACACCGCTGTAGACACGATCAATTTTATTCGTCATCAGACACGCGGCCAATTTAAACTCTAGCTTCTCGAATTTTTTATTTTTCTGCAAATATGAAGAGGTATTGGGACCGATTAGGCTCGATAAGTACAATATACCCCTAGCTCGATCAGTCTATAAGCAAACTAGTATCATTTTCAATAGCATGAAACAAGCTCAGTATAAATACAAAAGTTGCCTTTTAAATGTTTTCCGGAAGTCGAGATAAACTATTTTTTACCTTTAAAAACCCCTCGCACTTCCCGAAGCCACATCGCCCGTAATTTATTTTTCCTTTTATTTTTATTATATTCCCCTCCTTTTGTAATGGGTTTAATCCTACTATTATTTTTTAAACTTTTTTCTATTTATGAAGGTTTCAGCCCTGGTCTTAGGAATTTATTTAATAGGGTTTAATTTCGTATTTCAAATATCTTTCCAATTAACACATTATGTGTGACCATTATTTTAAACATTGAAACACCTATGCCATTGCGGTATATAAAAATATAAAAAACACCACTCTTTGAGTTCTTTCTTTTCCATTCTAATAGGTATGTGATACATATTTACATGGGGAAGTAAATCAGGCGACTGCCATGACGAAATTAACTCTAAAAAATTTATATAAAGGTTTAAAGATAAATTCATCCTCAACTTTCAAAAAAGTGCGTTTTAGTTATGGACGATACCTCCTTCCACAATGTTCAGGTTGATCCTGGTCCGAATGTTTCATAAAAAAGCAAAGATGGCTATCGAAAGGAGGTATTTCATATGAAGCCAATGATTTAAAAGCTAAATTATATGCGTTAATAGAAAAGCATAAAACATGCTTATAAGATATATCGTAAACACGCACTATGATGTCTCATTCAGACTAGCTGATGTGTAGAGACTAACAGAAGAAAAATTTCAAAAAGTAACATTTCAAAATAGGTAAAACATTTGCAAACACGTGCAGAAGATTGAAGAAGACTATATTATGAGGTGCAAGAATTCATAATAAATGTTGGAGAGTATACCCGTAAGAGGGATTCAGAACTGCCTTATAACAGAATGCGATAATTGGCCAACTATAGCAATAATTTTATTGTAAACGCCGTAATGACAAAATTGTGTACTTTCAAGTTTTTATCTAAGTACCCAGGTGTAGATAATAAATATACTTGAACTTAAGCCTACGTCCATAAACACCAATCACCGTTGGTGAACCAAAAACCTCACTTTCATTTCCATTCATGTTGCATTTTTCAATGACAATTCTTCAGAAAACACCCGATATTGCGTTTTGAAGCGTAAACATTCAATCAAAATTATTTAAGGACATCACCATACTAATATCAAATTCAATTACGCCACTAGATAGAATTTCTACGAGGTCATTATTCGCCTTTAAATTCAATATTCACATGTATACATTCGAAATCTAAAACTTGATATTTATGCTGTATGACCATGAAAATCGAAATTTTGTTGTACATAACTCTCAAACTCAATGAGATTTTTTGTTGTTTTGCTAAAGTAGGAATTCAATCTTTTTTTGAAGTACACCGGTAGGGATGACTTTTTTAACCAATGAAAACAGATTTTTTATGTAATTTTGTCCTGAAGTTATTCATTTGAATGCAACATTCAATAACACTTGAATTGAACAACAAACAACATTTTTCTGTATTTTCCTACTCCTCCTCTGCTGTAAAGTAATAAAGGGCCAAATGAAAAGTTCAAACGAAAAGTTACTGCGTAATATAAATCAAGTCGAGATAGTCAGTAACTTGTATTCATAAATTCAAACATCTTTTTGACAAAGAAAATATACCTGTTTTCAATTATTGAACAGCTGTTTACAAGTGAGTTGTTTACAGGGGGTTTGAACACAAAAAAGAATTATTTTCCGAAACTTGAACCATAAAAAGAAACCTAAGTATAGAAATTTCATTTAATTGATTATTCAATTTGTAGACAACATTTATAAAAACGACAAGATACTGATTGTGACTTTGATGTTTCTAAATTTGACTTTCAATTTATTACACTCAATGACATTTTGTTTTTGTACAAGTCATTAAATTTTTGGCGAAAAATGGCTATCGTAATTGAGATAGAAGCAGTGTTAGGACTTCGGAAATGGATTTAAACTTGTACCACATCGAACTACTTTCAAGTTACTGTATCAAAATTGAAATTGGTTCATTTAAAAGCTGAAGAATAAATACGGAGACAGAATCAACAATATATCCATAGCAAATTTTCTTCATGAAATATCACGTGGAATTATCAAATGGAATTAACATCTCTAGGTACTTAAGAAACCCCGGTGTACTTCTTATAATTCAGCAATGAAAATTCAGATCCCTGACATTTTTAGAAATGGGAGTATATCGCCTAATAAAGACTGTCACAAAAAGCAGATATTTGCGTGACGGAAGTAGAAATACCTACTCTTTTACTGTTTTATCACAAATTATAATATTCAACATTATGTAAAGACACTTTGAACAAGTCTGTTTGTAATGATTCAATCTGAAGAGAAAACCATATTGTTGTGATATTGATGAATTGTTTGCCGATGAAATGAAGTTATGTAATTGTTTACAAATTGTACTATGGTTAAAAGATGAATATGTCATTGGAATAATACCAAGAGGAAATATTTCAAAATTTAAACAAAACATACACACACAAAAATACAGGAGAATATTCCTGTAAACCAGTTTTGTATAAGAAACGAATTTTTATTGTAACACAAGTGTAGCTCATTAACAAATATTGCTTTTCATTTTCTGTTCGTTTCACAAAATGGTCTTATAATACCTTAATAACATATAGCATTTTGTTAGCTTGAAAGCTGTTACTATTGATACTAAGAATTAGCTTCATTTAATTTCTTTAAAATTTAAAAAAAATGGTTCGCGCCAAATCATTAGAGGAAAAAACAAAACAAAAACATAATTTTCACGAGGCAATGTTCAATGCGAGCTTTTCTAAAAATCCCATCTGTCATCTACTTTAAATGAATTGTAATGGTAGAACTCCTGTGAATGATATATGATTTTATTCCATAACGAATGTTTGGAATACAAACTGAGTGAAGAAAAGTATGTTTTGTATAATTCAGTGTTCATATAAAAGTATTTGTTTCGAAAGATTTTTTTTCTTTCGTGTAATTCAATGTTTATATAAAAAGTAGCCCTATCTTCCAGTTTGTGTCTGAAAGCTGCTTCTTTGCATAATCTACACATCCATGTATAGAGTTACTTATTTTTAAATTGATTACTTCATTTCTTTGGAAGAATCCCACATTTTTTTATATCAAGATGGAGTAGTAGAAAGCCACCAAAAATTAATCACTCCTAAAAATGTAACCCCTTCAATTCAAATAGGAATCCGTGTTAGCAATCATACGTTAAAAGCTAAGACCTCGTTAATCATTAGCTCGCACAAGTTTCGACTTCTGAGGGTTGTCGTTCGTAGTTGTGCGACAGCTGGTTAATGGAAAAATATATTTTGAACAGATTTTAAACAGAATGGAGGAAAAGTGGCGATAGTTTGGAATATGCAGATATTTTTGAAGGATTAGAACTGAGTTTTTGTGAAATCAACATTGCTAATACATATTTTTCATGATACTTTATTACCATAACTGAAATTGAAACGATTATAAATGAGGCCAAAGATGTATCAAAATAATCTAATGTTTTGTTGTATAATTCAGTGTTTATATTTGTTTTTTTTCTTTCTTTCTTTCGTTTAATTCAATGTTTATAATATGAAAGTAGCTGTTTCGAGAAGGCTTAATCTTCCAGTTTGTGTCTAAAAGTTACTTCTTTGCATGATCTACAAATCTTTGTATATAATCTATTTTGATTGCTTCCTTCCTTTTTTTGAACGATTCCCACATATTTTTGTATCAAGTTGGAGTAGTAGAAAGCCAAAAACATTCCCAAAAATCAATCACTCCTAAAATTAAAACCCTTTCAATTCAAACAAGATTCCTTTATCTGGGATTTAATGAAATAAGTGAATGAATGTCATTACGATGTTATCGATGACATGAGTAGATCAAATTCATTCAGTGACATAAAATCCTAATTCATTATTGAATTGTATTTTTTTTAACTTTATCCAGATTGGTACTGAAGGCAAGTGTCTTACGACGAAACATCGATATCTACCACTGAGTATGAGTGTTTCATGTAAGGGAATTTTTTTTCTTTCATTTAGTTTATTGTGTAGAAATACTGTGAATGATATCTGATGCAATTCCATAACGAATATTTGGAATACAAATCGAGTAGAGCAAAGTGTTTTTTGTATAATTCCGTGTTCATATGGAAGTATTTATTTTGAAAATATAAAACAGATGTAAACAGAATTTTGTATATTGAGGAATATTATCTACATACCGATATTCTCAGCTATTCTCACAATTCAACACACTGCAAGTTACTAACCAGGTTCGGCCGAAACACAGGTAAGAAGGGTGGGTCATTTCTCTATTGTAAAACAGACGTACAGATTAACTAAACACCTGCCTCACGGTATTAAATTTCTTCTAATTTTCGTGTTGACCCATTTTGGAGTTTGGGTAGCTGTGTGTGAACGATTTTACCAGAAATTTCGAAGTTTTTTATACCAATTGCAAGATTGTCATATGAGCCGATGGTTGAATTATTGTGTTATTAAAGTCCAATTTCAAAAGGCGTGCACTCAAAATAAATTATTCCAAAGGCGTGAAACTTTTTTTAAACAGCAATATACAGGGTGTTCCATCTCAGACGAGCCACCCCGTATATTTCTCATCCCATAGTGAGTGGAAACATTTCCCGAAACACATCGAATACTTTTGTTTGGGGGACATCTTTGGACGTATATTTTAAGGTTGAACGAGCACCCATAATAGGGGGCTCTTGAACCCCTCAAATTCGAATAGGGGAGAGGGATTGAGTTATACTTTATTTGAAAGGTCTTGGAAACCTCTTTATAACTGTGTATGAAAAACGTAAATTTGATGAACCGTTTTTGCCAAAAATCTATTTTGCAGCTTGAATGAGCCACCTTGAATAATTTGGTTATTTTTACAATGTATAACAAGCCCATTCTTATTAAGCCCTTTTTCAAACTCAAACAATCGTCAAAAAATAACATTCTTGAAAAATTTAATTGTGTTATCATCATGCATACAATCAAAAAAATCAAATCTGCGTGTTTAAATGCAATGTTCAAATTGTCCTCTATTGACTTCCATACAATAATACTTATTCTCAAACTAATAAATAAAAAAACAGAGCAAAACATTTCCTTATCTCGCCTTAATTTGTTTGTGCTTAGAAGGTGATCATCTGGTTGAAACGTTTCTTCGATTATTTCAGAATTGAAATCACCAGTTCGCCAATACCTCAATTGAGGTTAAGTGGAATAGCAATTGAATAATGACTTGTCATCATGTAAGTTGAACTTCGCCTTTTATCTTCATACAATAAATGAACTA
Organism: Leptinotarsa undecemlineata; assembly: GCA_015342065.1. Lineage (NCBI taxonomy): Eukaryota > Metazoa > Arthropoda > Insecta > Coleoptera > Chrysomelidae > Leptinotarsa > Leptinotarsa undecemlineata. The sequence continues at coordinate 9,864 of WOGP01011209.1, forward strand.
TACATGATTAATTTGCTTTAAATGTATTAGAAGATAATAAAGACGATATTATTATTATTACTTGCAATACCCCGGTCGTTGGATTGGAAGAAGAGGTCCTATGGAGTGGCCTGCCCGATCTCCTGACCTGAACCCTCTGGACTTCATCTTGTGGGGACATCTCAAGTCC
>WOGP01011210.1:0-10032 GCA_015342065.1 Leptinotarsa undecemlineata
ATATTGTTTTGGTTTTTGTTTACTTTCTTATCATCAATACCTCAACATGAAATAAGTTTTGAGTATACTGCAATAGGTTTCGAGTGTATTTTATCGAATTTTGGTAACCACATGATATTATCTTAATTGTTGAAATAATTTGAAAGCGATAACATTTTTGAATAGAGAATCAAGAGACCTTTCAAACAATATATCTCAAGCTTATTCTTCACTTTCAAAAAATTGGGGGTTGTACCTGACATTCGACGGGGGTTGAATGTAAGGGTAGCACTTTTCCGTTGAAGTATGTCAAATCATGATTTAAATTTGACGTGTTCACACTGTATGTCACCAACATACTTTTTCAGAAGAGAAATTTCAAAAAATAATTTTGGGATATCTATTGCTTTCAAGCAAATTATCCATAAAATATAGGGGTTTGTTTGAAGGTGATTGAGAATGTTTCATGATGAATTTAATTAGTTCGGCTTCCATTGTCTAATATAATATAAAATGATTTGAAATTTGTATTGGTTCCTTTAACGGATTTCAAATCATTTTATATATTATTAAACAATGGAAGTTCGAACTGATGAAATTCATGTATGAGTTATTGACTATAAAAAATAGGTACCTAGTTTTGTACATTAAACTGATAATCTTTATGAAATCTCTTTTATTTAAATTGCAATTATTTTTTACGTTTCCAGTGTTTCAAATTGCAATTATTTTTATGTGTTCACGTTTGTTCCAGTTGATCACATCACCTAGAAAAACCATCTCCCCAATGATATATTTTGTCGGCTCAAAAACAATATATTTTTTATCTTCAAGAGACCCAACTGACCCATGGTATCGAAAATAGCATTTCTGTGAACAGTGAGGTGCTTATGAAAACAAAAGATACTCTGCAAGTCAACTCAAATAAGAAAAATAAAGATACAAGTAAATGAATGGAAGCAAGTCAATATTGAATAGAAATTGATAAGGTAGTTGGAGAATGCTTCAACAAAGAAGTTTCAGAATTCAATGATAGAATAAAAATAAGACCACTGCCTAGTTATGGTGGAACAGGCCAGCGTAGGAATGGGCTGAGAGTCGAACTGAGTAGGTTTTCGGTATATAAACTGTTCCTATGACGCAGGTTCTATCAATTGAGGCAGAAATGGAAAACATATCGCACGTAAATCTAAAGCCAATGAAACATAGAAATCCAATGGCATTAAAAAAAGAACTGCATGCTGAAACAGATAAAACAAATGGTTCGCTGAACCATTGATTTATTGTTAATATTGCCATTTTTCTGATTTTCAATTATCTTCTGAGAGCCCATGACTTGAGGGAATGAAAATACAAACTATGTGTATGGAATAGATAATTCCTGATGACACACTTCAATGACACTGCAAAATCACTTAACATGCAGTGCGCCAAAGCAGAATGAGAAGTTGGCGTTTTGAAATATATAATATTATTGAAACTCCAAGCTACATTCTATATGAAATATATTTGCATACTGGAATCAGCATACCACTGTTGCCAACAAAAAAAACACGAAAAACACCACTGGAACCATCAAATCTTGCCGAATTACACTTTGGTTGTACACCGCCCTCTACACGCTATGGTAGCGACTCTTTCTTTTCATATCAAAAAAGCGACTACAGTCATCTCTGAAATTTGTTTGTTCCTTTTAAACGATAGCGACAGAACTCATAAAATATAATTTCGAGTTCTATGTTTCAAAACATGTGGCAAGAGAACTTTCAAAGTCACCTCTTATGCGTGATGGAATTGGCCGATACATATTTGAAGAAAATCTTTAACGTATTCTAATAACACTTTATTTTGACATTTTCACTGAGCACCTTGCAAAACCAAAAAACGAGGTTCTCTGTACAACAACTGTCTCAAGCGTGTGAACATCACAGTAAATGTTTATTTGTATACGTCATACTATATGAATGATGTTTTATGATTATTATATCAAAAAAAATTAGTACATGAAGTATTTCAAGTAAACGATATATATCGAAATTCTTTCCTGAAGGTTTATTTTTGACTATTTTACGTACAGTTGAAAAAGAAATTTCGGTCAAATCTGATGTTGATGTGTAAATTGAAACATATTCTCTGTTTCAACATTCAAATGCATCCGAATCTTATTCACTGGTATCTCTTTTTCGCATTGTTCACCAGCGCTATTGGAATCACAACACAGGAAAAAGTCTGCGTTGCTACCACACTCGTTATTACTATTAGTACTTGTCCAAGAATGCCACATTTTGAATAAATAACAAAAATGTTAAATAATTATAATTTCACCAATATCGAATTTCAACACTAAAATCGCGATCAGGTCCTGAAGTAAACATTGACGACACAACGACGGTACTCATCGCTACATTCTATTGGTCACCGTAACATGACTTCAAATTTGATTTTATGACTCTTCAGCCAATCATAAAACTCAGTTAGTATAAATTATCTAATACGAACCGCCAGTCTTCAGTCCACGTCGACTAATTCGTAGCGGCATTATTTCTTTGTTTTGGTTTTTTTAGCCTTTGAATTCGTCGATAGCTTTAAGAACTACTATGTCAGTTACTTCGACTATACTTTTTATTGAATTGACATTTAATCGATTTGTTACATGTAACCTTCTTCTGGGGTTGCGGGGGAAGGCACAGTCGTTCTTCTTCTGAATCTGTCACTCTCCATCGTAAGAAAATATTACAGAAAATAAAATCAACTATGCGATAGTTTCTCTTCCGAGACTTGTGTTTATTAACTTGCTTAGCTGAATGTATAAAAAATTTGCATTCTATCGAATAATCTGACGCACTGAGAAATTGGGAATATGAATAGTATTTCATTAACTGTATCTTCCTTACTGAACAGGTTCTGGAATGGATAACTGCCATCCCGTGCTCCCCTGCAATTTACCACATAACATTCACACGAAATGGTTAAGTGAAACTAATAATCCAAATAAATTGAATAAGTGAAAGGCCTAGCTAGAGAATTTCCAGAGTTGCTATCCCTACAACTTAAATGTATGTCTATAGGTCGAATATTTTCTCAAGAATTACCTCCTCTAAACCCGTTAGGTTCTGTTAGACAGATCCTTCGCGAGTAGGCACTCAACGATCTTGCCAACCCAAACTTATTCACATAACCCAACCAGACCCAACCTAACCTAATCCGACCTAACCTAACTCAACCTGACATAACCTGACCTAACCTAACCTGACTCGACTCAACTTGACCCGACATAATCTTACCCGACCTAACATAATCTAACCCAACGTAACCTAACCCTACCAGACCCATCCTAACCTAACTCAACCCAACGTAATTTGACCTAACCTAACCTGACTCAACTTAACTTGACCCGACCTAACCTAACCCGAACTAACCTAACCCAACCTCACCTGACCTAACTTTTCTATTTGGGCCCCACCCTCTGGAACGTTTTCTACGATTTACTAACCTAAGCTATCTTCACTTGGGAAAGAAAAGATCATTATCTTCCTCGACCTTACCTAACCTAACCTAACAAGGCATAGCTCATAGCCTGTGTGTCCATAATCAAGCATATATGAACATGATCCAACGCAACCAAAAAGTGCTTCAGACCCTGAACGTATCCTAACGCAGTCTAACCTAACAGGACCCAACCCAACCTAGTTATTCTGAACCCTATTATTCATTCTCGTTATCGACACCATTATCATTCAATATTTCGCCACTCCTGGGTAAAACTTGTCCCGCCATTCGACAGAATTCAATCACTGGCACTAGCCCAAGTTTGAATTCTTCATATCCTGGAAAAACATTATTTTTTATACAACTGTCATTAAGAGTGTCATTTTTAATAATTGTCAAGAGTATTGAAAGATGATGTTTACAAAGTAGCGTGTTAAAAATATTTTTAACACTAGTATTAAATAAAAGCAGTTTTAACACTAGTGTTAGAAGTATTTCTAACACGATTTTTTTCGGCCAAATAACAATAAACAAAACATAATTATTTAATTTTCAATCAAATTCTGTTACAAATGTATTATGTACATTAATTACATTATTACTATTATTCATAAACATTAATATGAAATGTACAATTAGAACAACTGCTGGGCATTAACTTTCAATTCTTGAAGTAATGAGGACGATGCTGTAACGCTGGAGCTAGCTGTTTAGGGATTATTCTTTCAGCAATACCCTTTTTATAGGAATTAGATTGATAGATGTAACCCTCAGCTACTGTTGTAGTTTTCCATCCTCCGTGCTTCTCAATATCCGTTATATTTGCTCCTAATTCTACTAGCAAAGAAGCAGAAAATCTTCTGGTTCCGGGAAGTTCAGAAACTTAGCAATGTTAGATGGTATTTTTCCAAACGTGTTTATATCACTTCATTTATGATTTGAGTATTTCAGAAAAAACCGTTAATGATCAATATCAGGAACACACAATTGTTTTTCATTATGAAAAACATTGAACACCAGCAAGAAATGTAAATGTGATGTTTGATGGTAACATAGACATATGAAATGCATCTAGTTCATTATAAAAACAGGACAGTTGTACAAAAAACTTTGTATTGATATTTGTGTTAAAAGTAAGTATTATTTGGTACGTGAAATTGCTCAACTCGCTACGCTCGTTTGGCAAACTTTTTCACTCACACAGTAAAACCTTACGTTCATCACTCATGTCATAAATAGATATTGTCAGTTTTCAGTGTTGTAACTGACAAATTAACATACAGTTTTGTCTATGAAATATTAGTTACTTTGCCTGGCAGTGAAAAAATTATTTTGGATTTAATTCATTCTGTTATATGAACTCATTCTTGTGAGTTCTATTTCAATATTGATAATAATTGATTTTTTTTACAAAATGTAGTAAGTACATGATGTTGTAGGTATGAATAATACAGACAATACTTGAATGATATCTCCTAAGTTTTTGTCAATAGGCAGAATTCAGGTTCTCATCTTATCATTTCAATAACGCAATCAGAACTTTTTCTTCCATTCAACTTTCATTCATTGTGTTCAAATAGTAATATAGTTGAATAGAATGATATGGTGGTATATAAATTAGAAAACAGCTATTTTTTCGAACCAAATTTCAAAATTGGCAACTCCGTTCGAATATCCAAATAGTTCCTTTATATCAGCCCATTGTCTTGGGATTGGCTTTTCCAAGCTTTCTCATTGCACAAGTTATATTTGGATATGTTGATATAACCAGATATGGGACTGCCAACTGATTTTCGATGAGTTATATCAAATACTGAACGAAAGTCATTTTTTGTGGAGTAAAATCAGTTTTTATCGGCCTTCTCTGGGTATTTTTATCTTCCATAATTTGAAATATACGATAACTGTAAAGAATAATTTTAAACACGTGTAGATAAAGCAAACCTTTAAGTTTACCTCGACAGTTTACTGCGGAAATTTCTTACGAGAATAAAATGTTTTATTTTTCAATGACTTGACATATTCAATGATTTTGTATATCAAGAAAAGAGCTAAAAAATCATAAAATACTTTTCCAAATCTGCCTCCGTCTTCAGAAATCGGCAAAATTCAGGTCTACCTATACGCAGTTCTTTCTTTACTGATTACTTCTATTTCTCAATTATGTCAATGTTGTTGATCGGCTCCTGAAACATTCGATGTAGTACGAGGTGTTCCCTGATATCAGCCTTATCTACAGATGTGATAATATACCCTGATTCTTTTGGTTTACGTCTCTTAGAGACGTTGGCAATCGTCTTGTTCCATTCAACTCGATGTTCACCGTCTGATTTCAAAATGTGTTTTGACAATTTTGATCCCATTTAATTGTCTACTTCTGATGTTCATTCTCATGCACTTTCAATGGTCTCGAAGTTCCATCAATATAACTTTCACCACAAGAACAAGGTATCTCATAAATGCAGTTTTTTGTTTTTTCTTCTATTTTGTTGGGTTTGAACAGATATCCATTTTAATGTTTCGGAGGCCAAAATCTGCCCTGTCTTCAGGCAGTTCGTTCATGGCTGATTATTTTTATTTCTGAAAAAATATGATTTTTCATACTGATTTCGATATTTCTATTTACAGAGGCTATTGGTTGAAACATTTTCCTGCCCAATAATTTGTTACTTTTTGTATGAGGCGGTCGTAGTGCTTTATACTTGTGTTATATCTCAATATAATCAGAAATTGAAACACTAAGCGTTCTTGCGCGATAGGTCTTCGTATCTGGTATTTTAACTATCAACATAGATCCAGCACATTCAATGGCATCAATAGATATATGTACTAATTCTTCACGGCGACAAGCAGCATTGATACCCAAAATTAGGACAACCTACAAATGAAAAATATTGAAGTCACCACTAATCTTACAAAATTATGATTATATTTGTACCTTATAGAATAAAATTGTTTCGTTATCAGCATCTCAAATGAATATATTGATATCAATCCTTGATAAATCTTTAGATTTCATTCCTTGGTATCCGACGTTTTTATTGTTAAATGGGCGGGACCTAGTTTGAAAACTTTTTTTTCAACATTGAGTAGACACCCCATAACGAAGGAGGCTTTCTCAAATTACCATGTACCTAAGTACCTATTACTAGTTTGCTATTTTTCGCAACTTCATGTAAAAACTTAGATTTTTATAGACTGCCAAAACAAACAACCCGATCACCATTTAGTATTGAAAAAGAAGTGAAGACAGTTGCTCAAATCGCTTGCGTCATCGTTTAGGCAAGTTCCACAACCAATGTTCATCATCATTCTCATTGTCATACTAATTATTTAGAAAAAAACTTGGCGGCCCTGAAAAGGACCATTTTTGTAATATAGAAAAATTTTAAGCCGGTTTCTAAGTCCGAATATTTCTCTTCATACCACATGAACGTCATTCAACTCTTCAGAGGAATTTTTGGCGTTATAAAATTTTCCTGCCAGTCTGAAAAAATCCTCTGTTCTGTTTAAGTTGAGTTGGCACATCTGTTATGAAATATATAGCGAGCAAAATTTCCAGCAATTTGCGCTTTTTCACGTCCATTCGAAATTGTGACCGCCTTTGCGTCCAAGAAGATTCAATGCATGGGTGTGTGCACCCGTTTCCGGGTCCTTGAAAGTTATTGAATGGTTCACTTTCAAGTGGTTGTACCCTTCACGAGAAAGGCAATCATATGCTTTCCAGTAATCCGAATGGATTATTGATCCTTTCTCAATCCAGTTCTCTATTGCCGGTAAAATGATATACGTGTCTCGCCTTTCGACTGCAACTATGAGTACTCTTTTCGTACTATGCTCATAACTGACGAAAACTCATTGTTTTTCAACTCTATGGCCTCGTTGATACTCTCATTTCCCAAGTTTACTCTCATCAATTTCCACAATAACTCCGGGACCTCCTAGTTTTCCTGGTTTGGAAAAAAAATGCATCAAAAACCACCTCACTTCAAATCCACAGCAACAGATTTGGAAATTTCCCATTGCTTTATTATTGATGTCAAATTTGCATTCGACACCTAAAGATTGACAAATCCCAATATTTGGATTTGGAAAAAAATCCATGTCGAAATTCTCTTGCCTATGAAGATTTCGGTTTTTCCTGTTTTTGAACAGATATCTTATTGGTGCCCAACCATCTCCAACCTTCTAACTTAACCTAACCTGACCTAACATAACCTGACCTAACCTAACCTGATCTGACCTAACCTACCCAGATCTGACCTGACCTACTCTAACCTGACCTTATCTAACCAAACCTGACCAGACCTATCTTTAACTGACCTACCTCAAGTAACTTAACCTAACGTGACCTAACCCCACCTAACCTAACTTGACCTAACCTAACCGGACCTAACCTGACTTGAGCTAACATAACACAACCTGACTTGACTTAACCTAACCGAACCTGACATGACCTAACGTAATATGACCTAACCAGACCTAGCCTAGCCAAAATTAACTTAATCTGACCTGATCTAATCGGACCTGGCCTAATCTGACCTGACCTAACATTAATTGACCTGAACTGACCCGACCTAACCTAACGTGACCTAACACAACCTAACCTAACCCGACCTAACCTAACTTGACCAAACCTAACCTGACCTATTCTGTCCCAACCTTACTTTACACAAACTGACCTAACCCCACCTAACTTAAGCTGACCTGACCTAACCCCACCTAACCTAATATAACTTGAAGAAACTTAATCTGACATGACCTTACCTAACCTGAGCTAACCTAACCCGAACTGACCTGACCTAACCCAACCTAACCTGACCTCTTCTAAATTTTAATAGAATGGGACACTCTTTCAGTAGTTCCAGAACAAAAACAGAGCAAACAAAACGCAAGTAAGCAATGATAACATTTGAATCATAAAAGCCGCCTATGACATTGGGAGTGAATGTATCCTCGGGACGAATGAGTTTCTGAATCAAAATTCTGATTAAAGTTTCTCGAGTCTGGTGTAGGTAAAATTTTCATTAGATACTCTGTCCTATAGAAAAATTATTATTTATGTAATTTGCAGTTTTCACTTTCACAGAATTTCAATATTTCTGCTGGGAATTAAAGGTGTTTTGTTACAACATAGAGATTTTTTATACCACATAATCTTGATAACATTACCTCCAAATCTGATTACTCTCATATGTCAAGAAAAGGTAAAGATTCATCCACCTCTTCCTCACATGTGAATTGTAGGTGAGCATCGCAAGAACCTGAGAATGATATTAATTTAATTTTCAGGAAGAGATTAGAATATGTCATCAACATAACGTTTAGTTACGGGAATATCATTCTACCTTTTACTTTTGCCAGTAAAACATCTAAAAGAATTACATAAAATTGGAGATAAACTTGAACCCATGGGAAATCCAAAATCTGTTTGTAATATCGGTTGTTAAATCCAAAAATATTCGATTCAAAACTGACAATTTGTTCTTGTCTAAAGTTGTATAATGTGTAATTTCACTCCAATGATACTCAATACTTTGAACTATTAATTCTGATAGAAGATTTGTGAATAAAGGAACCAAAAATTAAAATTTTATATTGATCGAGTAAATGAAAATTGTTAATAATCTTATGTACTAAATCAGAAATCAACTTGTTGACTTTCTGTTGCAATGTGCAAACAGGGTTATTTCTCAATATGGTGTAGTATTGTGGATTATTTAGATGTTCTTGACATTTATTCAATTAATCCTGCATATAATAACAACAGTAACGTTACCTTTATCACTTTGAACTATGTAAATTTCAAGATGTTGTTTGAGAAAAGATTTAAATGATCAGTTGAATTTTTATGTAAATAATTTATTAATATATTGGTATATTTAGACCTCAATAGGTCTTATTTAGTGTGGTCAAAAGATTGCACAATATTTTCATAATTCTGTTTAAAATCTGTTTTTCCGTTAACCAGCTGCCGCCCCCATACGAACGACAACTCTCAGAAGTTGAGAAGCTTGTGCGAGCTAAGGACTAATGAGGTCTTACCTTTTAACGTGTGATTCTTAACACGGTTGCAGAATCATCCCCGCTTCAACTAGATAGATTCTCTCGAGAAAAATATCTGGTCGAGGCGGGAATCGAACCCACGATCTTCCGATCGTGAGTCGTGCACACTACCGCCGCGGCCAATTCCACAACAAACAAAGGTGAAATTTTGAAATCTTTCCTAGAAGGAAAAGTGCAAATTTTGTACCAAGAGTTGACATCTTTCGAACTTCGAACGGATAATCAATATTTGTTACATTTTTTAACCAATTTTCTCTGAATTCAATATTAGAATAGAAAACAATAGAATAGTTTATTGACTACGTTATATTTTCATGTTTGTATCAAGTGTGTGCTCTCTCAAATAAACATATAAAATAAGTAAGTAAATTGTAAAAATATAAAAATATTAAGCAACAAAGGGGTTACCTACGTAGATATATAACAAAATAAATATTCACCTATGATAATAGGGGTATTTACAAACTACCACAGTACAATCGATACCGGTGAGTATGT
>WOGP01011211.1:0-10032 GCA_015342065.1 Leptinotarsa undecemlineata
GTACAATATCACATTAACAATAGCAATAGGATATAATTCAACGCCCTTCGTGGTATTAGCCAGGGGAATAGTTGTTTTCTGATAGGTGTCAGTCCATTAAACCTACTGTGTAGGTATATAAAGACTGGTTTGAACGTTTGAAGTTCATTTGCTTTAGCTTTTTACATATTTCATCGATATGTTGATTCTACTGACAGTCTTCAATGAGAGTAAGTGGTAGAAATTTTATTGAATTCACCAGCTTCATAAAACAGTTTCGTGGGGCATAACTAAATTTTAAGAAGGACCCAAGTTTATTGTAAGAAAACTAATCATCATCTTTTAATATTTCACTGTTAGCCTGACCTACTGTGCATGTGACATTTTTACCATTAACCAGTAAGCAGATATCAGCACACATGAAATTTTGGTAATATAAATTTAATAAATCAGAGGTCCCATAATAGAGTCTTGTGGTACTCCAATACAGTAGTCCAAATATTTTAATAAACACTGACCTATAAAAACGTATTTCATTGAACTTTAAACATAACTTTCAACCCATTTATATGGATGTCTCTAAAACCATACTTTTCTAATTTAACTAATAGGATTTGATGGGATGTCATCCATAAACAAGTTATCTAATGAAATCGCAGCCATGTTGATTTATTATATCATCTATGGCATTTTTTTGTTACTTTGGAGTCAACTGACTTGATCATTTGTGTTTTTCCCCCCATCTCTTTCATGACGCCCATTCGAACAATCTTGTGTCCTGTACCAATTTGTACTATTACACATTAAATTGAAAGGGAGATAACTTTTGAGAGAGATTAGTTTTTGCTGGCTTTCTATTTCTTTATCTTTATGTGGGAAACTTCCAAAGGGAGTAAGAAAGGGATTATTAAGTTCTAAATAAGCTCTTTACAAACTGGAAGAACTAGCTTTCCCGAAACAACTTATTTCACATGTACATTGAATTACACAAAAGGAAACGTACTTTATATGAAATTGAATTATACAAAAATCACTTTTTTCTATTCAGTTTGTACTCCAAAAATTTGTTATGGAATTGAATCAGATATCATTCATTGAAAGTTTCACATATTTTTTACTTATATGAAGATGATTCCCATCAAAATCTAAAAATATGAATTAGAAAAAATTTCTGTATGTTATACTTTCTGTTTATTTTTTGTGTAAAATTTTAAACAATGTATTCTTGTTACAACCATTTATTATTTTAGCTACAAAACTCATGTAAGTATTAAAAGACAGTGATTTTTGTTTTTTAGAATGAACCGCTCCCCTGAAACATTTCTATCATCAAAATGTTTACAAGTATCTATCTAGGAAACAAGGTTTGACAGAAATATATAATTTTCTTCATAAAATTGATTATTCCTTTTGAAGATTGGTGTGACCCGTAATTATATCTGTTTTCTTGCAACAAATTAATTATTAAAAGTTTCAGCTATTTCACTAGAATCCTCTGATCACTATTAAACTTTCTTTGATGATATTTACAAAATACAACTCTTGATTGATTTATAACATTCAAATTTTGAAAATTTTCACTCACTTATGTCTACTAATTTTGCGACTTAGGTATGTTTGGAAATTTGTGCATGAAACCACCTTCAAATATGATTACTACTATAAGTTGTAGGGATTCACGGGGAAAATTATACTACAAAATTTATTTCTCTCATCTCTTATCATTCAACTTCCATGAAGGACAAGCACCTCACAGCTCAACCACATTACACTTCACCCGCCTCTAGAGATACTGATATCCTGTTTCTTATCCTGAATAACGAACAAAAACCTGTTTTGAACAATTGCTGTAATAACAGATGAAAACAAAAATAATAAAGTTTGAATTACCTGCTTTCAGAAACCAGTTCCGGAAAAGTAGAAGAGTCACTCCCACCTATATCTACAATCAGCTACTATTTAATATTTCCCGGAATTGAGAAACTCGTCCATATTGTTTATATTCAGCATCTTAGAAGGATTTTATATTCTGACCAACACTTCACTGATTCAGAGTTTATCTCATTATACTATGCAAAGAGCAATACTGATATGAAAATATAAACACTTACAATATTATAAGTAACTATAAACAATGAACTTTATCAAATACAGCAATACAACCTACAACCTCTGTAATCTGTTCAATGTCAACGTCAACAATGTCACTAATGTCAATTATTTTGTCATTTGTCAGCCCAATCAGAAGGCATGCCAAGGGTTTTTTAATTGAGATGATCGTAGACCATCACATGCAATTTTTTTTTACACTGAAGTTTTTGCTTGTTCTCTTGCTTTCAATGTTTCTGAAAAATTTCGTCAGAAATATCTCTTTGATCGTGGAATTCGGATTTGACTTTTCCATTTTGGAATAATATCCAAAAAATGGAAAGAAATGTTCAAACATATTAGAAATATCGGCCAGTATTGAAGGTTTCTGATTATGGGTGTGTAGATATGTTCAACGAAGTTCAATTTAACTTTAATATATAGACATGATGAGCCGAATAATAAATTACAACATTCGGCCATTCTGAATGTATGTTTGTCCTCAAACATATCTTTACTTTAGTACAGTTTATTCGTAACATAAGGATATGTCCATATTGGACGAAACTTCAGTAACGATACTCACAAATAAAAGTAAAAAAACATAGAAAGTTTAATTTTTCATGATTATCTAATTTCTTTGGTTGTCATTTATCGTAACATTCTCTTCCAATCTTTCTTGGGAATCAGTAATCCAGACTTCACTATCACTATCATCATCCCTCGATAAGTGAATTTTGTTTTCTCTGTTTCTTCGAACTCCTTCAGGAACAAATTTGTTTTCTTCATCTTCTCCTGAATCATTATCTACTTCATGATTAGGATGTTTTTTTATTTGTGATACATGTGCTACTGTAGTTAAACTCGAAAAACTGTTTGTTGTTTATTGAGTTTCTCCAACCTGTGTGTATTACCTTGTGAAATTTTTATTACCATAAATGGTCCACGATATTTCTTTTGAGTTTTTGTTGGTTGGTCAGTGAAAATGTGTCTTTTTCTAACGGAAACTGTATCTTCCAGTTTGAATTCAACTACGTAAAGCTGCTTTTTATCAAAATATATCTTATATTATTATTGACTTTCGGTAACATTTTCTTTAACTTTTATTGTCATTTTTCATGGCCATTCGTTTTAACTTCCTTCTCTACCAAATTAACTATTGAGCATCATCAAATCTGGGTTGAAATCTGAATAGACATTTGTAAGGGGCAAAGCCTGTTGTTTTATTCATTCATTTTCTTTTCCATTGCATTCAAATGTTTTGTCCCATTTCTCGTCTTCAAAATCAATTGAAGTTACAATAAAATATACAATTGATTTCATTTTACTCTCTGCCATAGCATTTGTTTGTGGAAATCATGCAGCAATGGGTTTATGTTCAACATCATACTGTTTACAAAATTGTGTATTATCGTTGCTCATGAAAGTACTTCCCTTGTCGCAAATCTCTGGGTGGAACCGTAATTGATGATGATAAGTTTAATTTTTGTGATTGTTTTCTCTGACTGTGCACAAAGTTTTACGAATCTTGAAAAAGCATAAACAACGACTAATATGAACATCTTACATGTGGTACTTTTAGGGCAAGGTCTAAGGTGATCTATATGGTTTGTCGGAAATTTTCGGTGGGTGTAATATTCCTGGCTTCTTTTCATCGGGAACCTTTGCTAATAAACATTCGAAGCAGCCTGTAGTTCGGCACATATCTCCTCATACCCCTGAACCAATTTTTTTGTAATATGGATGGTACAGTATAATCCAATGACCAGTTCCCATTTGATTAAAATATATTACAACTACTTGTAACAGATAATATGGAAGAGGAATTGTCAGAAGCTTTCGAAGAAAGTTAGTGAAGTGTTTTTGAAGCGATCGACTGTTTATATATGTGAATAAGTAGTATTCAGAAGTATTTTCAATTATCAAATTATATTTAAAAATAAATATTTTGTTAATATAGGTGAGTGGGAAAGTAGGGATTCAAATAACAGGGTGTTACTATTGATTGTGAGAAAACGTTACCCATTTTTTTATACCTCTTGCAACACTGTCGTATTGTCATTAATGTCAAATGTCAGTGACAGGTGGTAGTAATGTCAAAAGTAGATCTAATTTTTGAAATATTCTTGTTTGAATTTTTTTATAAAAACTTTTTATTATTTTTATCAAATAAATTAAACAATGGAGTTATATTCTGTTAGAATCATAAGTTTAGATTCTTGTATGAGTGCTCCTGTTCAAGGTCTAGATGTAATGTATTCTGATTTTAGAGGATCTTCAATAAACCAAGTTCCTATTTTAAGGTTATTTGGATCTATACCAACAGGTAGGAACTTGTTGTTTTGTTTGAATTACTCTATTTATGAAAGATATTGTAGGTGAAAAAATTTGTGTTCACATTCACGGTGTTTTTCCCTACATTTATATTCCTTATGATGGTATCCAGGAATCAAATAGTTTGATGTACAGAATTGCTGCTTGTATAGATAAAGCTGTTAATATTTCCTTGAAACAAGCTTCATCCAATGCTCAACATGTATATAAAATAACTTTGGTTAAAGGCATGTATGTACAATTAATTCCTTCAGTTTGGTTTTAGTAATACCTGTTGCTTGACTTTTCAGACCCATGTATGGGTATCACCTAAGGGAGCACCAGTTTTTTAAAATATTTTTGTATAATCCCCTACTTGTTCGCAAAGTCGCCAGTCTTTTGATGAATGAATCTACTCTTGGTAAACTATATCAACCCCATGAGGCCCATTTGAATTTCACTTTACAATTTATGATTGATTTCAATTTGCATGGCATGAGTAGCATGGTGGTATCTGATATGAAATTCAGAAGGAATCCTGATAAACCATCTCAAAATATTAATGCAGAAGATCTTCTCCCAGCAAAAGTTATAAAAAATACAGTTTGTGAACTTGAAGGGGATTGTTTGGCAGAAAATATAGTAAATAGAGAAGAGATCTCTTCAGGCAATATAGCAGCTAATCCAGGAATTTCATCGCTTTGGGCAGATGAACAGCAGAGAAGAAGAAATAAAGGAGAGAATTCACAAATTGACCATTTATTAGAATTAAACAGAACACATATTGAGCCAACAAAGTCACATTCACTGTATAAACAGGCTTTGAGAGACAGATTATCTGTGTTATCTACAGAAAGGAATATTGTTGAAAAAATAAACTCTTCAGGTAAGATACCTTCTACATAATTAAAATTGTAGTGTAAAATACAATAATTTTGAAGATATAAGGATGATAAATATCTCAAATTGGAATTAGAAATATGTATGTCTATCAAAGTCCTTACACAGTATAATCTGGCAAATGCCTGCCACAAAACAACTAATGCCATCAATGACATTGAACTATATCCTACACACATTTGTGTAATTTCTCGCAGAGGCAAGTGTTATTTTTTAAGTGGGATTATTTTTAAGAAAAAAAGCTTTTTGGCTTTTACTTCTCCATTTCTATACAAAAAAATTGTGGGAAACTTACAAAGGTGAGAATATGTCAATTGCATACAAAATAAACTTGAACCTATTTTAAAAATAAACTGTACTTATTTGCCTCCTTCCTTTGGAAGTTTCCCATAATTTTTTTGTATGACGATGGTAAAGTAAAAGCAAAAAAGCTTTTTCTACAGGAAATTCCTGTGGTTGCTATAGGCTGTTTTCTCAGTATTATTTCTCATAAGTGCAGGATATCTCGAAGACAGCAGTGTGTCCAAGACTCGACTAATCTCATCGTCGCTTGCTCTACCACATTTATAAAACTTTTGTTTGAGATATGCTCTGTTTTAACAACAGTAGAGTGGTACTATGTTCGTCTTATGAACAAAGCTCCAAGTGCGAAAGAAGCATCCCGTACACTAAAATTCTCATCAGAAATCCAAGGGGTTGACAACTCTTTTAGTAGGTCCTGATCCACAGTATTTCAATATTATTCATATTCAAGAAACATTTTATTGTGAGATTTTCACTAAACATTATTACAAAAACACAACATGTGTTTTGCTATACAATAGTTTCTTGAGGTGTGTCTTTATTACGTTTGTCTATTGCGTTTTTGTAAAACTTCAGTGAAAATCTCGCATTAAAGTGTTTCTTGAATATGTTATGGATAGTCATCAAGTATGGGCCAATTCCATCATATAAATCATATTCAGTACCTATTTCATTATTTCAATCTTTGCAGTACTGGTTTCTTTAGTCAACCCTCGAGGACTCGTGGTATGAGCATTATACTCATGTTTATAATAAAATGTGTGTTTTTAGAAATACGAAATTTGTAGAGGGTTAAGACAATTATAAATAGTCATTGTTCAATGTGATTCCAAATAATTAATAGTAAGTTTGTCAATTACATTGCAGTAAAAGAGAGTTCTTCCATTAAGGTTTTTTATAAGTTATTGACATAGAGAATATAGTAGTTCATTATTTCTCATTATATAGACTATTTTAGTTGAATGCTTCATCATTCGAGACACTGAAATGAACACAGCAAAGAAAATTGTTGAAATGGGCCAGGCCTTTTATATAATAACTTCCAGACACGAACTGGAAGGAAAGCCCTTCTGAAACAACTACTTTCATATAAACATTGCATTACATGAAAGAAAAGATACTTTCGAAACAATTCCTTTTATATGAACATTGAATTATACAAAAACACTTCTTCCTATTCAGTTTGTACTCCAAACATTCGTTATGGAATTGAATCTAATATTATTCAAAGGATCGCTACAGAATATAGCATATGAAAAAAGTAAAATTTTACTTACCTGGAAGACTGTCATTCTCAATGGCTGACATTGATCTTTCGAAAAAAAAAACACTTGCCTAATTGCCTATTCAGCACCAATCTGGATGACATTACAAGATGAAGCACTCAACTCATTAACTTATAACTTATGACTTTATGTCATGAATGAGTTTACTAATGTCATCAATGACAGTACATACTGATATTCATTCGCCTATTTGATTAAATCCTAGCGATAGGCATCTTGTTTAAAGTGAAAAATCAATTCCGCGGGGTGTCGATAATGAGTTTGGTTACTTGCCTACGTTGAAATAGATAATCCGTAAGCCACATCAGTTGCATACTTCACAATTTAATTAATAATATATGAAAATCAATTATTTCAAAGTTTCTTTCAGATTCAAAAGCACAGCTACAATATAATAATCATCAATTGATTTTTTCCATTTTTGATATTTTGACTTGCAATGCAGACTCACATGAGGGGTGTTGTCTAAAGCCCGACTAATATTTTAGTAAAATATCGTTATTAATATCTAGATACCAAAAATGATGATAGTATTCAATGTGTGATAAAGTATTATTTGGCTTGAGTTCCCATGATATATTTGTATTAGTTCGATGACAGTGGTTTTCAACTCACTTGGGAATTCACCACTGTACAAAGATATGTTTACAAAATACAATAATGTATATCCCATGATATCATTTTTTCTTTATTTACAATTTCACTACTGAATTTCATTTCCATTACTTTGATCATTGAAATCAAGTCTGTTTATTCTAACATTTTAAATTTTTCAAAGAAGCAGTTTATGGATATATTATCATTGCAGTGAAATTGTTGGATCAATAATGTTCAAAATTTCCTGTTTACTATCCATGAACTAGTTGTTAAAAGATTCAAGTAATAACTAGATCATTTTTATAAATTACAGGCTGTCAATTTTTAAAATGAATGCCATTATTAAATATGTTGGTGTTGTTATTTAGGTCTACCAATCGTTGGTTAGGTCTTCAAACTGGACCCCTTTTTATCAAACTGTATTATTTCATGTCATGTTTGTTGATTTTTCTGTCTTCTCATAGATTGTATTTCTCGCACCTATATGCATAATGAATCTTTAAATTTTATGAGAATCACTGCAGAAGATATACAAAGTTGCTTCACAATAGGAATCAAATTATCTACATATTGAAATAATTGCCATGAGTGTGTTATATTTGTGCTATGCAGGCAAGTTTTTGTGTGCAGTCATTTTTATTCATATTCAATGTATTATTTCCATGTTCTGTCTTAGAGTCCGTGTGACAAAATGGCTTTATTATAATATCCCTTTTTAGTATATCCTGCGGAAACACCCGAAAACCTAACTATTAAAAATGCGTCCATGATAGAGTCCGAAACTCCGTCTAGTTTGGAACTTAGTTTGAATGACAGTTCTTGGAATGACTTGGATGAAACAACAAAACCATCTTCAGATCTCGATGTGAATATGACTTTAGATCAAGATGCTTTGAATCTTTTAGAATTGTTGAATGAATTAGGTAAGTTTGTCATTTTCACCATTATTTAGAAGCAGGTATCATTCTTTAGTTTCCATATTTAGAATACAGTTCAGTGAGTATAGCCAAGATTTTTCAAAATCAAATTAAATAAAATATTTATTGTTTACTTCCATGAGGGTTGAGTATAACCGTGTCCTTTTTGTGCAATAGTTTTGCCAGATTATTTGTTGAATCGATTTGATTGAAGTTATTTGTTGAAAACATTTGATTGAAGATATTTGTTGAATCGATTTATTTGAAATTATTTGTTGAATTAATTTGATTGATGCCCACATGGGGCGGCGTATACATCTTAATTTACTCTTTGTATAACTTCAAGAAGAAATTGAGAATGAGGCTCCGTCTACTCTAGATGTATCACTTGGTAAATGGAACGGCTAATACAAATATATGATTTTTCAAGTTGTAAGTATTAGATGCCAACTTACCTATGTCCAGTTGATGGTTTTATGAGAGAATCGCATGCTATTGGTCAAAAATACACCATCTACATCTTTACTAATCATTCGGATTATCACTTATTCAAAACTGAAAACATTAAAAACTCCTTCAAGTCACTTTAGACGATGCACATTTTTTTCAAATATTATTGTTTCAAAGAGCAAAGTTCACTCTAGACATAAATCAAAGTACAGAGTTCCAATTCTGATTATTATGATGTGGTAATTATTGTGATTCTTAAAAAATATCTAAAATTTGTCAAAAATCCAAATTATTTTGATATTTGCCACTTGATGCGTTCCCATTTGAAGTCGGGACGTGGATCATAGATGGTAGGCATCGCCCAGTGAGATACCATCGCAACGGCGTGGGGTTGCTTTCAGGCTAACATTTCCTTGCTGTGCCGCTGTTCCCGGTTTTAAGGGATCTCCGGGTGGGAGCTGATTTAAGGGCATCATCCTGCAGAAGTTATTCGAAAACCACTATTTCTGACAATCAGCAGGGTCTTCCTAACATCAGTCCACACGAAAAATGACATGGTAATTGCAGTTGCTAAGAGGTTCACCAGCAACTTCAAAATCGATTTCTGCAACATCAGAGGACTCAACTCAAATGTAAACTCAGTGCACCAACATCTGCAATCAAATAGTTCTTATAATCTCGCACTCATATCGCACGCATATTCCATCTGTGATTTCCACTCCCGATTGAGACGAAACTTTGGAATATCTCTTTTTATCAGAAGCGATTCCTCCTGTCAACGAGAGGAAATGCTGGAACCCCGAAACTTTGATGTTATGTGGTTCAAAATAATATCACAGAAGATCACCAGATTCATATGTTGCCTTTATCATCCACCTAGCGAAATATAGGGAAGTATTCTCTTCACTTGCAAACAACATTGACTTTCTGCAAATCAATCATCCCAGTGCCGAAATTTCCATATTTGGTGACTACAATATCCACAATATAGAATGGCTCAAATTTTCAAATATCAACGACGAACAAGTTGAGGTTTTGCAGTAGGTAGCGGATTTATTCAGATTATAAATGAGCCAATCAGGTATCCTGATCGTGATGGAGAATATGCTAGTCTTCTGAATATACACGGTGGCCCACCACATTCGCCTCGGTGTTTCTACGAGAAATGAAGAGAGTTAGGCAAAAACTTTCAGCACAGG
>WOGP01011212.1:0-10032 GCA_015342065.1 Leptinotarsa undecemlineata
TAAAATTGTTGATTTCGTTTAATCTTTTTATTTTTTCAGGGATTTCAAATCAATTTATATTATATTAGACAATGGAAGTCCGAACTGATGTAATAGAACATACTCTATTGAATATTCACTCAACTCCAAACTGACTGTTCTATCTGATCTCACAATTTCACCAATTGAAAAGTTCAATCAAATTAAACTAATGATATTAGAAATAAAATCTCACGGTGGAAAATTCTTTGTTTACAGAATTCTCAAATTTCATCACCTAGTTGAAGCTGTTAACGTTAATGTCATAAGTATTCATCAAGAATAATCCTGGAAATATAACAGTATTACTTTTTTTCTGACACCGCTCATCAATGTTACCATGAAAACTGAAGTTGTGTTTTATGATTTTTCATTCTCCATATTAAAGTGGATCGTTTTAGCTTGAATTTACTTCACTTATCTATATTTCCATATTCCTGTTAGCAATTACGCAATGCTCATTCATAATTAGGTAATATTTTTCTTTTCTTCAATATTGCTATTCAATAACGCTATTCAAAAATACACCTACTTCTCAAAAGTTACATTTTTTCTACCTGTGCCACAGAGCTTTCACAAATCTCCGCTGGGTTAATCTGATGATTTATTACAGTTATTAATGATAAAACTTGTAGTCGTAAGAAAGTCTTCTTAATGTAATTAAGTAATAAAAATAACTTCAATGATGATATGTTTATAGGGGTTTTCGTCATGTCAAGGTAAATAGTGTAACGAACCTGAAGCCGCCCCTAATTTTAAATATGATTTCTGGCATATGACCGCCACGGCTGGCGCGGATGTAGTCCAATCTGGACGTCCAATTTTCGATGACTTTTTCCATATATATGTATATGTGATGTGATTAGAGAAATATAGTTCGAAATAAATTAGTTCAAGACAGTTATTTCTTCAATTTGTTATAATTGGGATCGTAAGTGGATTTGTGAAATATATCTGTGAGCGCTTGTTGGACAATCTTTGTATCGCGGTGAAATTGACTATAAGACTTATTTGTTCGCGCAGAGAGACTAGTGATTCGTTATGTTTCGCAAAGTGGACAGTACCGGACTACGGAAACATAAACTGATAGGCCTTTTTCGTGAAAAATAGACTAGTGAAAATAAATAAATGTTTCGAACTCGATTAAATTAAAATAAGTGAACATATTCAGTTTTGTGGAAAATAAACAATAAGAAACAAAATGTGTTCTAGGAAAGTGCGCCTAGTGAACTTGAAAGTTGCTGAATTGGAGCAGGAATTAGATGAGAGAGAGCTAGATTGTTCCGGAAAGGAATCAGTATTCTAGAAGAGACTGGTATAACATGACTGAATCGAGAGGAGATCCCGAAACATATTCATCCGAAGTTTTTGGGGATGATTTGAGTTCAACAATGAGCCAACTCGATGGACTTCAACAAAATTTGGTAAGCCCCAAAGCGGCAAAATTCGAAGAGTTTGGAAGACAAGCTTCTGTTAAATTTGAAAAGTTTGGAAGATAATTGGCTAGAGAATTGGAATAGCTAGAAGAAACAATTTCCAGAGGAAATCAAAGGCTCAGTTCAGGCAGAAATCAGCAAGATGATGAAAACAATCAGCAATTTGCAAAAGGAAGTCATTAATGCTGCCCACACCGCAGAAACTGTTATAAAAAACTCAATTCCGGAACTGAAAGATATCAGTCAGTTCTGAAACAGAAAAGCTCTCCATTAAGCCGCCCCTGTTCGCCTAAAAAACTTCTTGGGCAAATTACCGCCGACAATACGGAGCTGCGTCTAGAGCGAATGGATAGAATGCAGGAGAAAAGGCGGTAGCATCAACATTGGCGTTGCGTGGAGAAATAACGAATATTTTACGAACCCTCACGGCCCAACAGAAAGACTATTACCAACTTATAAAGCATCTTGAGCTGTGGTATGGACAGGCCCACCTAGAGCATGTTTACCATTCACAGCTGAAGAACCGCTGCCAGAAATCAGGAGAATCCCTACAGGAATCCGCTTTCACTCGATTGGTTCGTCTGACATATCCTGCTACACTGGAAAATGTAATGGAGTGGTTAGCAGTTCAGGCATTCTTGGACGGACTTCGCGACCAAGAAACGATCACAACTTCGACACTATCTCATCCCAAACATCTCGTGGATAAACTGGCAAGCTCTCTGGAATTTGAGGCTGCGAAATAATACTGCAACAGACAGAGCAAAGTTTGAGCTATCGAGGGAAATGGACATGTACCTGTTGATATTAAGGACAATTGATTCTTTAATTTTTTGCAATAGTATGTAGAACGTGAAAAAACCTAACCACGAAAGATATTGACCTAAACCAAGGAGGTGGAAGTACTTCATCGGCGAATCCATCGATATCGTTGGCGACCCCATCGACTTCCAGCATATCTACATTTTTCTCAGGAAGAAGTACGATGCTGCTTCACTCACATTATAATTTATAATTTTGAATCCTGTTTAATAATAATTTAGAATTCTATTTAATAATAATTTAATATTCAATAGATAATTTCTATTTCGCAATAGACATAATTTTCACGCGAGGCTTCACTTTTCCACTCCCGAACTTTGTTCGATAATATATTATTGTTGCCTATTTAAATATCTCATGAAAAAATAAACTCATATTCAAGACCAAAATCATGATTAGAATAAACAAGAATTTCAAATTCACGTTTCAATGCTGAACAAGAGTGTGTTGATCAAGAGTGAAGCGATTTACATGATCGATGGCATTCAACATCGAAAGATAGAAATTGGAATGAAAATTATCTTATTCGTTAAATACTCACAAGTGTAGTATCGTCGGATTCAGAATGTCATTCTCGGTCGAAATGGTGAAATGTATATGGGGTCCTATTCAAAAATCGAAGGTTGGGGTCATTTCCGGCCAAACCGGAGGTACAGCAAAGCAAGTAGAAATGTCAAAAATGTAAATCGAACTATAATACACAATAACCAAATTTCGTTTTTCTATCTCCAATTATAAAAAGTAATACAAGTAAGCCACCGTTGAGAATCACCCAGTATATCTGTTACATTCAATGTTGACATTTGTTGGGCTAAGTTATTTCTGATTTCTAAACGTATATGCGACTTTGGTAAGTCCACAAAGAAGAAGATGCTACGAACCGCCTAACATAACCCACGTTTTTCATCATTGCACAGCAGTTGCAATGATGCTGAACGCTGAACCACATTAAAAATAGTTTTTTAAGAGGATAATGATCTGACTTGAACGAGATATAAAGATATAAAGGTATGTATAAAAAACCTATTGAAATTTATCTGCAAGGCAAAAACGGAACCTGAAACAACAAATTTCATGTTATATCAAGTGAAGCTCTGATTCAAATTTGATTCAGCAGGAACGAACCGAGGATTGTTCTGTGGGCTGAGTGTACCTTAAAATTTCTGACGCGTCAGTATCACCAGAATATTGCTAGAGCAGTCTGCACTTCCTTGCAACGTTATAAGGATCACCGGAAAAGCAGCTAAATTTAGATTAAGTTAATTTAAAAAAAATTTGGAAATTTGCTTGTGTTCATATTTTTTATATACCGCAATCACTTGATTGTGATAAATGGTGTGAGTTTTACGTGACGCTACATATCAGCTTTTGTTATTATTTTTTTTGTTGAATTTCCCTAAGGTGAATGCATTGCTTAATTCAACTATGAATATCAGAGAGTTCGATGTAATTTACTTGAAATCCCAATAAATTGTCTTCGTTTGTAATATACTTGAGATTCAGAAATTTATTTTTTGTTTTGACGATAGTTGATTCCCGCACGAACATGAATTTGCCGTCGCTTCCATTGCCCTGGTCGAAAGCCTTTCAACTGAGCATCTATCCTCTATCTACCGCTACT
Organism: Leptinotarsa undecemlineata; assembly: GCA_015342065.1. Classification (NCBI taxonomy): domain Eukaryota; kingdom Metazoa; phylum Arthropoda; class Insecta; order Coleoptera; family Chrysomelidae; genus Leptinotarsa; species Leptinotarsa undecemlineata. The sequence continues at coordinate 3,898 of WOGP01011212.1, forward strand.
CACTCGTAACTCACCCCCTCACGGGAGAACGAATTAGCGGGGCAGAATATTCTTTTTTTCATTTTTTATTTTCCAAATAATATAATATTCATAACATTTACAATTATCTATATTTCATAACGACTTAACATAGCTCTTTTCACTTCTGTACTTTTAGCATACTGAAAAATGAATGAGCAACTACCCTATCCGTTTACAATAATAGAAATTAAAATGAAACATGAAAAAAATTGACTTTCTGCTTCCAAACAACAATATCAAATAATACCTATCTGACTTTTCCCTTGTCCCACCGCTCAATTTACCAGGTCTGTGTCGCCTTCGTTGTCTACCTAGCCTGACCAGGCTTTATTTTAATTCCTAGCTCCGCTGTAAGTCGCAGTTGTCTTCTTCCACTCTCATTCGTTACTCACCTTATTCTCCGCCCATTCATCCACAAATCTTATCGAATCATCCCTTTTTTCATTCTTTTCCCTTAATGTTATCTCCCCTTTTTCTCTTTCCATTCGTTCCTTCCATTCGCGCCATCCAGTCCTGTCCCCGTTCATGCATCTCTTGATCAGGTGAGCTGCCGTTTCTGGTTTCCAGTATCCACATTGGGCATGGCACTTTCAATCCCAGGTTAAACCTAGCCAGGTATCCTGGAAAGTTACCGTGCCTTGTTAGCAATTGTACAGCGTTTCTCGACATATCCAGCGGCTCATGCCCAACAGTTTTACAAAATTTCTAAAACAGTCACCCACTCGTACCACTCTCTCATTCCTTTTGCCAGTCGCCCTTGAGACATTCCTTTATCATCTATTTACCTATCTTCCTATCTTTCTCACCTCCCATGTCACGCTCTCTCTATCTAACTCTATTGTAGCTTACTCGTGGGCTTTCCGATTATTCAGGTTGTTTACTTAGTGTCCTTTTTGCCAGACGATACAGGTCCGTGCTCCCCTTTCTCTTCTCTCCTCAATCTTTCTCTGTATCATTGCTACCCTCTCATTCTTCATTCTCCCCCTTTTTATCCCTGAGACTCATTTACCGCCCTCTCTCTCCCATGTCCAACCTATGCCTTCTCTTCCTTCTTCTAACCTTATCCTGGTGTCCACATGCACCTCAGTCATTCTTTCTCCCCCCGCTTCCCCAGCAATATCCCTTGCATCCATGGGGCTACCCTATCACCTCCTTTCACTATATTTTCACTCTTTCTTGTACCATTCATACTTCATTCCCAGTATCTTGCCTTCGCTTCCACGTGTAGTGGGGCAATCCAGGAAACCACGCAGAGCGCAGCCGTCGGCGTTGTCATGCATGCCCCGCTTGAGGGGAATAGGAAAGGCCTTTTCACTGCGCTTAGCTTCCTTTTCACTCTGCTATCCTGCACTCTGTATTCCCATACTTGTACCCCATATAATACCGCTGGTTTCGCTACCCTTTCATAAATGATTCGCACGTACTTTCTCCTGAGTCTAACATTCTTTCCGGTCCACCTCTTCAGTTTTCCGCCAGTTTTCATCTTTTTCTCACCTCCTTGTGGTGGTCAATGAATAACAACCCAGTATCCACCACAACCCCGAGGTATCTTACATTTATTCTTACCTCTAGCTCTCTCTGATTCATCCCGATGGAAAGTCTTCCATCCCTTCTCGCTGGTATGTACATGCATTTTGTCTTTCTTTCGTTATACCCCACGTTATACCCCAGCCATATCTCTTCCTCCCATGCTTTACATTCATTCCATACCAGCTTCCATCTCTCCTCTATGCTTCTGACGGAGTTGCCTTCGATGATGACCAGCTGATCGTCCGCGTAGGCTTGTACGTGTACTCCATGCGCTCCAATGCCTTCTCTTTCATATTCTTCATCCTTTCGAACCATGCCTCCATCAGAATCAACCATAGGGTCGGTCCCAGACTAGAACCCTGTGGCAGCCTCTGTTCACCGTTTCAGTGACCCTCCCACAGGACACTGTTCTCTCCCCTATGAAGCTCATGCATGTTTTTCCCATGTTCTCTGGCATTCTCATTTTTGTCATACATCCTTCAATTGCTGTAGCCCACGCGATGTTGAAGGCGTTGGACAAGTCTAACGCCACGTCCAGGCTGTGTCTCCGTGCTCTCTTATTCTCTTTCATTCTTTCAACTCCGGGAAGAACTTCAACCCCCTCTCACACCAGATTTGTATCCTACCGCCAAGAAGCCTGTCCAACATCCGTCCCATGCCGTCAATAAACTGATGGGCCTAGGCTTTCCGTCCTTCAAAGAAATCCACACCCCAGGAAAATGTCTTCTCCCCACACAGACGTTGAATAATTGTATTATGCCCTTTCATTCTGTGACCTTCTGTAGTACTTCATTAGGTACCCCATTCACTCCGTCTTGACCTTTCCGTCTTAGAGCTGTTCTGCTATCACACGTAGCTCCCCGACTGTGAAGGCCGACTGTTCTTCTGTCCACTCCTCCTGCTCTCTCTCTTATTCCATGACATTTCCCTAGCTTTTTTCTCTTTGAGGAATCGATAGGTTCGGTCCCACGGATTTTCATCCTGGATCCGTTTCACTTTCTCCATCAACCATGTGATTCTTGCTTTATCTACTACTCTTTTATACCTATTCTTCTCTCCGTCTTCTCCTTTCTTATTCGTCCCTGGTACTATGTGCTTCTCTCCTCCTTCTCCTTACATTTCTTCGTGTGCTTTCTAGCTCCACGTTCCACCATTCCTTCTCCGTATCCACCACCCTCTCGCTCCCAGGTATATGTCTCATACATGCATCTTTCAATATCCCTTGAAGCTTTTTCGCTTCCCTAATAATCTCTTCTTTCGTATCTAACCTTCCTGGGTAGAATTCGACGAACATCTGCTCTAGCCTTTCACAGTTGGTCCTTCTTACATTCGATACAGTCACTCTTCAAATCTTCAGCAGCAACGGTCAGATTGACCCAACTTTCGCCCCTATTGCTGTGGAAAGTGGCAGGACTTCCACATTCATTCTCGATCATGTATCCCCTTTTGATTACTCAATCTGGCAGATCCTCTCCTGTCTCTCCGTTGTATTACCACCCTATGTAACGTTCTTTGCATTCACATCCCAGACGAATATCTTCCGTCCTTCCCATTCATAAAAAATTCTCCGAATTCCATTTATTCTGATATTTCTTCTTCCACCCGGCTCATCATACACATTCATGATTCTTATGTTTTTCCTCTCATTCCCTATCTTTATCCCGAACCCATTTATACTTCTTGCATTCATGAGGGCAAAGCTTTCAACGTTGCCACGAACCCATGTTCTTACTTTCGTTCCCTCCCCTCCATCATGTCTAAGACATTCTTCCCAAACTGGTTCTTTCACACAGAGCTCCTGCACACAAACCATTGCGGCACCCCGCTCTTTCGCGGTCTTTTGCAATTATGCTGTTGCTTCTCGTTCTTTCAGTACGTTGATTTGTTATATTGTGAACATAGTTCGTCCTTCTTCTTTGTAGCTCCACCCTCCTCATATACACCGGGCACTTTGGATTTATCACCGAGTGCCTTCTCTCGCCCGCATTCACTCCAGCTCTCTTGCAGTTAACTCAACCGAGCCCCCGATCATCCCTACATTCACGCCCCTCATGCTGCCCTCCGCATTTGTGGCACGCCGGTTCTTGCCTACACGCCTTTGCTGGGTGTCCAAATCGGCAGCATTGGTAACACACTGCGATACTATTATGTTCTTCAACATATATAGTCATCAGGTCTATGCTTACTACATCCATTCACATCCAGTCTACGAAAGAGCTTCGGATTCAGTTCAACAATCATATTATCTTTCCATTTATTCCATCTGTATCCTCTCCTCTTTTTCACTTTTACTTGCTCCACTTCCTCCTGTATGAGACCTTCACCCAGTTCGGGGTTCTGTCCCAACAGGAGGTGGAACAATTCCCCATCCCCATATCCCTTCTCAACGCCTGAGAGCAGAACATGTGGATTTGGCTTTTGATCCGACTTCACATTCATCCCATTATCTTCCTAAAGCCCATTCCTGGCCTGTCTGGCCTCCTCTGTTCTTCGTTTTACCCCAACTGCCCCACTTCGGTATCTAATCACTGCTTCCACATAGCTCATGCACTCTCCTTTTATGAGCTGTTCTCTCACTATTTTTGCTGCCGGTGTTGCGTCATCCTGGCCATTCTTTACAATCCTCCTTTGCCTACTCTTACGCCTGTTCTGGACCTCCTGAAAGTCATGTTCGGTTTCGCCATCTGTTTCCATTTCAGTTGTTGTCAGTTAACACAGTACTAATTCAATGACATTGAAGTTGAATATTACACACATTTACTCAACAAATCTCTCTGCTCCGCAAACACGTCCGCTCTCTACGAAGTCTCGAGGGACAGTCACCAACAGGGCAGTTTTTCGGTTTTCATCTGGCCCAAAAAATTTGGAGGTTCTCCACTTTTTTGAATTGAATGTACCCACGATTTGGTGCACACCGCTGACCTAGTCGGGTTTGTTACTGGTGTTTTTATTTGGCAACTCTATAGTAATTTTTCTATATCTCGAACAGAAAACCCACGTAGCAATATACTTTCACGGAAAGTGACTTGCCACATTTGATTCCACCATGAGCGATACATATCAGAAATACACGATGCAGAACACCTCGAACTTCACTCACTGTTTAAGAACTCTTTCATTTGGAGAACTGTATTTATGTGAAATGAAGTTAGTGAGAACTTTTTTCCAATTGTCGCATCCCTGCTAGAAAGAGCCGCAACTCAAAAAACGCCATTATTGATATAAACGTAGTACAAGTGTTGAAAAAAGTCCTTCCAAAAAAACCTCACATTAACAGTTCAAGTATTTACTGCGAGATGACGATGTGACACTTGTTTCTTACAGGTAAGCGCAGCATGCATTTCGCTTTAGTGTCACTTGTGATGTTATAACAACCTACGGCTACGTGTTAAGTTTCCTCCTGGAAAGAGTCATATTTCGATTCGTGACAGTTTTTCTGTGAATTATTAGTTGTATCTGACTATTGTTATAAGTGAAACACTGTCTTTTCTTCTGTTGTGACGGTTTTATCGAAGTTTTCAATGAGAAAAGTAATTTTGTGTGGTGCCAAATATTGTAACATTTTGAGTTGTTGCAGTTTTTTGAATATGTGAGTATAACGTGTCGTGTGTGAATAGACAGTCCTCATTTATTGAGCCGAATAGGCGTGAAATCAACATAAAAATTCCATTCTTTTCGCCAAGAACTAAATGGTGTGATTCCCGACACAATTGTTACAATTATACAAATTTACAATTGTTTACAGCCTGCAGTTACGAGAATACTGAAGAATAACCGAGGAAATACCATAAATAGAAAAAAAGTCATCCTCAATAGTACGGTTGATCAGCCAAAATAATTGGAATCAAAATGGGCAATGGGGACAAAGGTGAGGAGAAAACTAATAGCGAACTGTATGCATTACTTCAAACATTAATTCAAAACAATGCGGCTGAAAAAAAAAGGAATCAAGAACTGTATTACCAGTGAAACTCAAAACCTGAAAAAAGATTTTTTAGACGAAATAAAAATACTGAAAATAGAAAATTCCCAACTGAAATCGCCAAATGAAGAACTGAACACGAGATTGAAAACCGCCGAGCGCAACTTGAAAAAATTCAAATTTGTAATCTACGGATTGAACCATGGAAAGAACGAAATAGAGGACATCAACACTTTCTTGAGAATTACTAATGATATTATGAATATAATATGCGACTTTACTAGTATCAGGGATACCTACAGAAATGGAAAACAAGCGACAGGAAAAAATCGTCGTAGTAGAATGTGTTAACTGAAAAATGGAAATAGAAATACTAGCCAAGGCTAAAATGCTGAAAACACAGGAGTATTCATTTCAAATGACTATTTTTATGATGACTATGAAGTGAGAAAAATATTATATGCTCACCTGAAAATACTAAAGCAGAAGTTGAATATGTGGATGAAAAATCAGCTTACAAGGATTTGGGTAATGTCAACTTATTTGAGGAGATTTCAAGAGTCTCTTCTGAAACCAGAAATGGAACTTTCATATATCACAAGTGAAATATTTAACGATACACTGCATTACGGATCTGAAGATTACGTAATAATTTTGTTTAG
>WOGP01011213.1:0-10031 GCA_015342065.1 Leptinotarsa undecemlineata
TAAGCTGTATCTCCAACAGGTACTGAGATTCCCATGCTTAGGATCCTTATCTTGGACACACTGTATAGAGAGAGAGAGAGAGACAGATAATTTCTCAACGTTCATCAGAAACAACATAAAACTTTCATTACATAAATGTAATGTCATTATGATGCTATCTTCGTATATAAAACAGGTTTCGATTTGAATACTAAAAATACTTGTTGAATTCTGAACATTTCTTCTGGTTTAAAATTAATCTGGGTTGAAAATTCATTCCACACAAACAACAACTGTCCTTTACCGCTACCTGAGTAATTCTCTTCACTTTTCAAGAGATTGAATAACCAACCAAATTTAATTACAAAACATTCTAGATAAGATCGCGGTTTGAAAGCCTTCCTGAGGCAATTCAGATAATTAGTACGAGTATGGCTCTTCAACCGGCACGTGTTTGAATTCTCTAACGAACGAGCCAATTGCTCTTTTACCATTCATTGAAATTACAATGTGCCAATGATAAACACTTGCCTATTGATTGAATCGTTTCTCGCTGAGCTAGTATCAATTGACAACTGACAACAACTGACAAGTCAACATTATTTTGTATGTTTTAAAAATTACTAGATTATTGGTTTTCAAAAAAAGATTGTAATAGTATTTGCATGATATTCATTTAGAATTCCACTCATATTGAAAAATAATTGAATGGAATATTCAATTCATAGTCCATTTTGCGAATATAATCGAGACTATATAATATGATAAATGATAATGAGGGTGGGATAATAGTCAATGGATACTCTCATGAATATATTTCAACATGAAGTTATTGCTTAATTTGAATATACGATATTATTAATTCAATCACTAATGAATACATCAATCTGTTCACTATGAATTCATTACATAAATCATAACATATATAATAAATATTCCAAGAAAGGAAGAATGAAAAGATCTACAATAAAACCTATACCTTTTCTATACCTTTTTTCTTTCGAAGTTTCCCACATTTTTGTACAATGATGGAGATGTGAGTAGCAACAGATTTTTTCTCACAACACAAATATCTTCTGAAAATTTTACTTTTCAAATCAAATTAAATTTATATCGCTATGATAAACTAACCTTTTGGATGTGTATATGTACTCTTATCATGAAAACATCAGATTTGTCTTTTTCGGTAACAAACTTATAATGTCATGTAAGATAGGAGTGGTTCATCTTGTATTGTTATTCAAAATGGTGCTGATGAGATGTCATGAAACTTCGAAGTGCACTATTGATGATGAAAGTGTTTTATTTACGCCAATATCTGAAAAAAGTCTGCTTTCCTTCAAGCAGCTATCGCCCCACTGACAACGACAATCCTCGAAAGTAGAAACTTGAGCAAGCTGAAAATTAACGAGTTCTCACCATTAACGTAGATCTTACCACCGATTGAACGATAAGCAAGGAAAGTCGATCGTCCGGCCGTGGGACTTGACCACCGTTTCACCCGACACCCAATATACTTTCATACATCATATTGTGTAGCGTTCCTATCAATTTCTTAAGAAAATTTTGGGGTTGAGTTATTTTAGATCTAAAGTGAGTGGGTCTCTTCGACCCTCCACCGCAACCCGTGAGGGTTTTCAATGACTCACACCTTTTCATACTCGACCAAATAAACACAGCTTCTCAACAAAACTGATAAGTTTGTATAGTGAGTGGTCTTTCAGGTCAAATAGTAAGAGTACGACTCTGCCGAACTCTAAAAACCTGCCTCAGCGGGGCAGGCACAAAGTATATGCTCTGCTGTTTCATCATTTTCCAGACAGAGGCGTTACACACTGTCTTTCGACAGTTTGAGTCTTTACATATGATGATTCAAATGACAGAGACCTGTAAGAAGGCCTGTTAGACACCGTAGTTCATCCTTACTGTAGTCCTGTTTGGTATCAAGCTTCGAAGGGTGAATTAACGCATTGGAGTGAGCCAATCCTGGAAGATTCTGCCGGAAGTGCATGAATCTTGCCATCCATGTGTTAAATGTTAGTTTGGCAAAGCCTAAAACGATGTCAATGACAGGTTCTGGTCCGATGAAGCTGCTTGCAGCACCCTCCTTTGCAAAGGAGTCAGCAGGTTCATTGCCTTCCAGGCCAGTATGGCCAGGAATCCAGACCAGAGACAATCTGTTATGTCTTTCTATTGAGAAGAGTCGTTTTTGGCAGTTTGTTACTAATATAGACGTTGGTAGGAGCCAAGAGCTTCCAACGCCGCATGACTGTCCGAAAATAGTTTTATTGACTTGTGTATGAGGTTGGATTCTTCCAATCACTCCGCACACAATTCAATACCGTAAATTTGCGCTTGTAATTTAGTTGAATAGGTTCCTAGACATAGGTTCCTATGACCTGGGTCGGCGACTAAAAATACGTTCACCAGAACCAGAAGGTGTTCTTGAATCATTTGTGAACCAACAACTCTTTACTCTTGATATTTCCTTCTCCCGGAGGATCCAGTCCTGTCTACTCGGGAACAGTATTTTATGAGGCAGTTCGTAGTTGACAGTTAGAGGCATAAAGTCAGAGGTCATTTCCATAATGCTGTGACTTCCAGTGTCAACCAACAGTCTGTTGCACTCTGCATTAAATTGATTTGTGCAATTGGCAATGCGCACAAGTCTGTATAGAGCACATCTAGCCTCTCTCTCCAGGAAAATGTGGAGAGGAGGTAGATCTAGAAGGATCTCCATTGCCGTTGACGGTGTTGTACGATAAGTGATCGTTGGTCTGACAATCATCATATAAATCCAATGGATTTGTTTGGGACCTAAAACTTTTGGGGAACAATCTGAATGAAAGAATTGATTTTTGTATAATCAAATGTTCATGCGAAAATAGTTATTTCGAGAGGATCTTTTTGTTTCAGTTTGTATCTGGAATAAATTTATGAATCTATAATAGTAGAGAAGAAGTGGAAAGGTTTTTTAAAAGTTATCTATGTGTTTTTGTCTGGCGATGGTGAAGTAGAAAGTCAAACGTTTTTTCCAAAAAAATAATGAAAAAAGTCAAATCGTAAGACAAATAAGCCCTAATTTAATTAGACTTCGTTTACTCGTACTAACTTTCTACGGTGCAGGAAGTTCATCTGAATTATGCCTGATTTAGAATACTGTACATAGAGTAAGTCGGCTTACTTGAAGACTGGCTATAAATCAAACTATCTACAAGAACAATTTGTTCCGGCCAGTCTCAACTCACCTACAAAATGAAAAACTCAAATACTCGTGGTATTCATGACCTAATTATTCAGATGATAAAATTGGTGGCTGATATACTCGTAATGCCTTAAACATCGATAATAAATCAAATCTTTTCGACTGGAATATTTCCTAATATTTTAAAAATAACCAGGATCATACCCTTGTTCAAAAAGGGGTGCAAAACCTCACCCGATAATCACCGTCCTATTAGCATTATTCCAAACATCGGAAAGATAATAGATATCATCATAAAAATGGGTTGTATTCTTATTTCAAAAGTCACTTCTGCTTTAGCGAATCCCAATACGGTTTTCGTAAAAATAGATCCACTATTCAAGCTACTTACCAAGTCATGATGAACATAGTCGAGGGTATTGATCAGGGTAAACATACTTTTCTAACCCTATGTGACTTAACCAAGGCTTTCGACTGTGTTTTCCACTCTCTCCTATTCTATTTCTCAATTCTAAAATTGAGTTATTATCGCATGAGAGGCACTGCTCTTGATCTGGTAGGGTCTTATCTTCAAAATAGGTATCAGTGCGTCAATGTCAACAATATCAGGTCATATTTAAAGCCAATTTGTCATGACGATCTCCAGAGTTCTGTCCTCGGCCCGTTATTATTCACCATTCATATGTATGACTTATTAAAAAAACTAATTAATACAGTTCATTATATGATTTTCATTATAAAGGATTTTACAAAAACCGCGACACGTGTTTCACTATACAACAGCTACTAACCGAGTTTTATGATTGGCTGAAGAGTCATTTGAAGTCATATTACGGTGACGAATAGAATGCGAGGATGTTTATACACTTCGTGTCGTCAATGTTCAGTTTAGGAACTGATCGCGATTAGAGTGATGACATTCTATTTTGGGACAGTTATAATTTCTTTAAATATTTGTTATCTATTCAAAATGTGGCGTCCTTGAACAAGTAGTAATAGTAATAACGAGTGTGATAACAACGCAGACTTTTACCTGTGTAGTGATTTCAATAGCTATGGTGAACAATGTGAAAAAGAGATACCAGTGAATAAGATTCGGATGCATTTGAATATTGAAACTAAGACAGGATGTTTCAATAATTATAAGAATCTACATCTCAAGTTTGGTTTTGAGGAAAACAAACTATCACAAGCAACATCAGATTTGACCGAGATTTATTTCTCAACTGAACGTAAAATAAAAAAAAAACTCGTCAATACAGTTTATTCTATGACTTTCACTATAAAGGGTTTTACAAAAACCGCGACACGTGTTTCGCTATACAATAACTTCCTCAAGCATAAACTGAGAGATACTTCTAAATTACAACCATTTTATACTCTAACCTAGTACCTACTCGTCTACCTAAATAATGAATCTACATGAAAAGGTCAGGTATGGATTCAATAACGAAATCAATGAATTTTTTCGTTTCTATGTTTTCGAAATAATTTGGAACAAACCACCGAAGAAAAACACCAAATAATATGAACTATTTTCGCAACACAAGTTCTTTGACAAATTTGTCAATCTCACTAACACTAGTTTCACAAAAAATGAAACTCGTCTATAAGAAAAAGGTCTCAATTACAATACTAAACCCAACATAAATTTGACAACTTTAGAAGTTATAGGAATTGATACAGACATCGTGTTGATGCGGACATGTTACGCCAATAAACACATTGCAGCAGAAATTTTAAAATCTGAAAATATGCATAAAGTTAGGTTCAGTCCGGACTTGAAACTAGGGAAATCCATAAAAAAGAAATTGCTGGAAAATAATATTGTTTATACGCGAGCTGATAAAGGCAAAAAGGTCATAGCCCTTCAAATCTATCAATAATTGTATGTTAGAATATATTCATGAGAATATTAATTGACTATCATCCTACAGTCATAAACATTAATTATATTATTTTCGATTCTATTTACAAAATGGGCGACGCATTGAAGACTTCATTCAGTTATTTTGAATATTACTATAATTTCAAATGAATATCATGCAAACTTTATAAAGATATTTTCTTGAGAACCTGTAAACAACTCATTTTCAAAACGTAGAAAAATAATGTTAAATTGACAATTGTTCAATTGAAACTAGTTCAAACGATCCGATCAATACGCAAAGGTTTATCATTGGCACATTGTAATTTCAACAAAGAGTATAGAGCAATTGACTTGTTCGTTAGTAAATTCAAACACGCGACCGACGGTTGGAAAGGCATACCTAATTATTATCTGAATAGCGACAGGAAGGCTTTCAAACCCGATCTTATCTAGAATGTTTTATAATTAAATTTGGTTGGTGATTCAATCCCTTGAAAAGTGAAGTGAATTATTTGGATAGCTGTAAAGGTCATTTATCGTTTGTACGGAACGAATTTTCATCCCAGAATAATTCAAAACTAGGAAAATTGTTCAGAATTCAACAACTACGTTTTATACAAACCAGAACCTTTCAGTCTTCAAATATAGCATCATATTGACATGACATTTACATTATAAAAATTATAAGAGTAATGTGGTATTTTTGATGAATGTAAAGAACAGAATTCGTTCAAAACTGAACTGAAGTTTAGTATTAGTATAACTATATTCCCTTCAATTCAAGCAAAATAGGAATGAAATTTCGAATGAATATCAAGTGAATTTTATAACGATTTTTCTTGAGAACCTAAAAAGTCATTTTCAAAACGTACAAAAATTATATTAAATTGTCAGTTGTGCAATTGAAACTAGTTCAGCGAGAGACGCTTCAATCAATACTCGAAGGTTTATCATTTACACATTGTAATATCAACAAAGGGTAAAAGAGCAATTGACTTGTTCGTTTGTGAATCCAAACACGCGACGGTTGAAGAGCATACTAATTATCTGAATTGCATCAGGTGGGCTTTCAAACCGCGATCTTATTTAGATAAGAATATTTTGTACTTGATCAAATTTGGTTGGCGAAGCAATCTCTTGAAAAAAAAAGAAAATTATTTAGATAGCGGTAAAGGTCAGTTGTTTGTGCGAAATTAATTTTCATCCCAGAATAATTTTAAACTACTTATCCACCAAACTCAAACAATTGTTCATGCAGTTGCAGCTTCGTAATAATGCATCTTCTTTCCCTCCAACCGATTTCCTTGGGTCTTCGAAGTCCACTAGGTACTCGTTAAACAACAAGAAGATTGCTCCGAACTCTTGGGGTTATTGGAGAATACTTTTCGAGAAAAAAAAAAACCGAATCAGTATTCCTGGCCACTCTGGATGATTTCATACAGTCTATCTTATATTGTCTTTGTGGATCTTTAGCTGAAAAAATCCTCACATGTTTACTTTGTAGTAAATATTCAAGAGGTAACAAAAACGTAGGTTTGTGATTTTCTGGAACTTCAACTAGCCTTTCCTTATATGACTGATTACCAGTCAGTGCAAAGCTTACTGTTAAAGTGAAGAACAGAGAACTGTAACTTTCTATGTTTTTTACCACTTTTATTTGTGACTAACATTACTGCAGTTTCGTCCTATAAGGACATTTTCAAACTCATGCATTGATTTAATGAATAAGTTTGAAAATGTCCTCAATAGACGAAACTGCAGAAACGTTAGTTACAAATAATTGTGGTTAAGAACCTATAAAGTTTCAATTTTCCTTTCTTCATTATGATGTCCTACCACGTAGTAATGGTTCCATCAATCAATTTATTGAACTTATTATAAGAAAACAAGTATAGCTGAGGCACCAGTATATCTAACAATAACACTGATGATTGTCAAACATGAATCAACCTCTGACGGAAGCCCCAAACTCTTAAGAATGTTTGAAATGAATGAACACTTCAATCTAGCAGACCACTATTATAATCTCCATGCAGTCATTGTTCATTGTGGTTCTGACCTTGAATCTGGTCATTATTACGCATTGGTCAAAGAGGAAACGGACTGGTTTATGTTTGACGATAGTCGTGTCACTAAATGTTCTGGTGGTGTCTTGAATTTATTGAAGCCTCTGAAGACACCCTACATTTTATTTCATGAAAGAGAGGACAATGGCAGATCAAGAACTTCAGATGATATGATTTTTCCGGGTTTTGCTGCAGCTGAAAAAGCAAATGCGCCATTGAATGAAGTCGCCCCGGAATCCAATTAATTTTTGTTTTTTCATAATTTCTTGATTTGTATTACTTTTTTCTTCAATGAACTAAGAAAATTGTTCAGAATTCAAACACAATTTTCAGTATCCAAACCAAAATCTGTTTCACCTATAAAGATAGCATCATAATGTCATTTTGATTATGAAAGTTATGTGTTGTTTTTGATGAATGTGAAGAAATCGTATAATGTATATTGAACACCAATCGATAAACAGGGAATTAAAGTTTAGTATTAGTTGTGGAATTCTAAACTGTCTACTAAAATCCTATAATATCACTTGAATACAATTTGTTGAGTCGTTTTTGAGATAAGTGCACACAATCGTATAGTTGAACCAGTGTAACCAAGATGTGAATATTACACAGGGTTTGCTACAAAGTCAAACCACTGGTGGATAACAGAAATTACAGTGGGTAATGTTTGAATACTTTCATTATCATGTACTTCATATTATAGAACAAAGTCCTTCGTCGCATTTGTTAGTCTTTCTGCCTGAATACGATAAACTCAAATAGAATAGGGATTTTCATAAGGTTTTCAGAAGTAAAAGGAGTGATTCAAGAAGTGAATTTATGAATGTAACTCAATAGTGTTTTGTAATGATTGGTTAAAATATGACGAATTCATCTGTAAGAGTCAAGACAATGATGCTACCCAGGGAGCTCTCATCGAAAACGCTGCCTAGTGCGTTTGAGTTGCAACAAAACAATCCACTTAATATTTTTTTCAAATGACTCTAATAAAGTACGTGACAAGATTTGTGAATTTCTAAGGATAGATTGGATAGAATAATATATCCATTTTTGTGTGTGAAATAATAGTCATATTTAATGTGGTAATTGGAAAGGAATTGACCATTTTAAAATAAATACGTTATTTTCAATAACATGCATTTCATGCATATTGCCCATTACTACCTTATACATTCATTTTGATACTTTGAATTTTTTTGCCGCTGTTGAAATATTTGATGGTTTACCTTTTCTTCTATGAGCACTTTGTTCATAAACTCATTGTGTGATCCACATACATTCGGAGTAATTAAATTCAAGTTGGAATTTCCAGACTGTCTATATCGATAATACGACTGAATCATTTACACTCACCTACTATGAATATAAATAGATATATTCACTGTTGGAGTTGTTATTCATTTCACTGAATTACCAATACTAAATTTCTTATTTAGCACTTGAATTAAAGATATGCTTATGTTGAAACAAACGTAACACTTAAATCGCTGGTGACGTCTATTGGTCTATTTGGATATCAGAATGAACGATACTCAAATTTTTAGAAATCATAGGCATCAAAAAATCATGTTTCTACTGGCACGACACAATTTATAGAGCATAAAAATCATAATACTAAAAATTAATGTAAAACGAATACTTACAAATAAGGTACTAATGTAAAGATATCGCATGAAACATGTTCCATGACTCAAAAAAAATGAAACTTCAATAAAATTTCAAAATATATTTTGTAGTGAAAAAAGTTTTGTAAATGAAAGTAAAATTTCAAAATTTATTGTTTAATTTTAAATCATGACTATATTATCAAACGTTTTTAATAAATTCCTGGTGAACATTTTTTGTTTTCGTTTCTGATTTTCGTTTCAACCATGAGAGGCGTTTCCAAAAAACAAATGTTAACGTTGTGTAAACCTACTATGACACCACCTGACCTTTATCATAGTTACGTTTTATAAAGTACGTCCAGGATATGTAAATTTTGAGTATAATACACAGTCATAATAACATCATACAATACATGTATCAAAAACAACAAATGTATTTGAATATATTACTACATACATATTGCTGTGCAAACAACCTTTGATATTATCTGAAAAATTTACTCCGACGCGTCTTGAAGCTACGACCCGCCCATTACGAAACCAACAATGAACCAGCTGCGCCACAGATCTTCATGTCTGCCAGATATAAAAATTCTTGTCTTTTGGATAATGAGCCAAGAATGTACTCAATCAAAGCTTGGCTTTGGAAGATAGTTATATTTATTATCAATATAATGATTCTAATTATAAATAGACTGACCCCTCACTCGATGAAAATTATTAACATTAGCCATGACAACAATTGAACAATTTTCACAAACATTTTTATTTTTAGACGCGTTTCGCTAACACCGTTTCTTCCCTGGTAGAAATGAATATTAGAAACTTTTTATCACAATACCATTAAGTTCATTCATATTCAAAAAGTACCCTGTTGATTTACAAATTTTATGTGGTACAGTTGTATTTGAAAATTGTGGCCCAGTTTTTGATATTCATTTTTACCAAGAACGAACGATACGGTGTTTGCGAAACGCGTCTGAAATAAAATATGTTTGTGAAAATAATTTAATTAATATCATGGATAGTATATAAACTTTGATCATTAATTATTTGTTTCATATCTATTATATTTTCAAACCCTATTCCAAGGAGCCCCGATACATTCAGAAGGGTGCATCAGCACGAAGGTGGTGTTACATGACAATACATTTTATTCTCTCGATGAATATTTTCAGGCTGATTTGGATATATTAATAAATTGATTGCAACAGTTCAGACTGTACTATTTTCTATTGTCATATTTTCAGTTTCATGTTTTTTCATACTTCTGTTTGATATTTTCATATATTTACTCTCTT
>WOGP01011214.1:0-10031 GCA_015342065.1 Leptinotarsa undecemlineata
TAGGCATGTCATTTCAGAGGAGTTATGAATATCACTTGGAAAAGTGACCGATATAACCATTGAAATATCTTAGATTCCGTCATTGTTGGTTTGCAAAAATGAGTTTTCAAATCAGTTGTCACGGCCTATATTGAGAGTTAACTTGTGCAAGTTATGGTTTAAGGAAATCTAATTTTCGAATGTGCAATTATTACCATCGATCAGTTGACTCACTGACCACAGAGTCCATCATATGAGCAATAGACACAGTCTTCTATACTGCCATACAAGTAACAAGAATCATAGTCAAGGCATTATTTCTTCAGATCCTGAGAAATGAATTCATGTTTGTTTCTGAATAACATTTCTCATATTTGCATAGTTATTTCCTATAAAATATTGTTTTAATTATATTATGGTTCATATAACAGTACTGTTTAGTGGGAATAGTGAACATTATGATGTGCAAAGGGCATGTATATCACATGTTGCTTTTTTTCAGTTACCTTAAAAAACTCCATGAGTAATTTCCTCTTCAAATTTCCAGTTTTCCACACTCTTGCATTTTTACAAACATTCACTGTTAATTTTATCGTTAATTTCTAAGCTGCCGAATTTTATGAAGCCACCTTTCAATTCCGCCACTTAATAATCGTTTGAGGAAACATAAAAGGCAACCTTCATGTGACATTAAAGTCTAGAGGAAAATTCAGAAACAGCAGAAATATTTCTTATGTCTAATAGTACTGAAGTATATGAAATAGTGTACCTATAATAAGAAATATTTTTTGATTCAGCATTTTATCCAACAATTAAATTGAATATGTGTTTCACCAATTTTCACCAATCTTAATGAAAATCAACAATCAATTTATAACAAAATGTTTTTTAGGGATGTATGATGTTGGATTTCTATATTCTTTGGAAGATTTTTTTTTGTGGACGAGTCAGGTTTCATTACAGTTTTTGTGGTGTACGAGTATAACCTTCCAAGATCTGAAAAATAAACGAAGCTAAATCGAAAAGAATCTGCTGAAGTGTAATGAACGACAAACTGGAAACTTCACCACGAAAAGTTACTGCGTACTATAAACATTGAAATGTCCAATTAGTCAATAACTTGTCATATCCATAAATTTTGCCTACAAATTGAAAAATCAATTGAACAAAATACATTTTTTTATATTTAGCTTTCTTTAGATGATCGACATTTTGGAAAATAATCCTTTACCGTTTTGAAAACTTGAAATTCAATTGAAAACAATTTCTCAATTGTAAACAGCTATATTTCCTTTGACACACTTCGAGAGAACGAAAGTCCAAATGCCATATACTATAGTCTCTACATGAATACATATACAGGATTTTTTCTGATGATTCAGTTCAGATCCATATTTCCATTTTCAACTTCTTGACTTAGCTATGGCAACCAGGTAAAATCCATTTCCACATAACTTTTTGAGATACACTTGTTACCTGTTAAAAGAATATATGCGAATTCTTCAAGTTTTTTAATTTTTTCATGAATTTCTTTGGTGACAATTTTTTTCAATCCAATTTATTGCTTAATCACCAGATGATTTCAGAATATGTCTTGCTATCCCCTATCCCGTTATGTAATTTTTATATATTCACGATGAGTTATTTTTCGGATTTTGAAAGATTATATACAAAAAAAACTGTAATTGACGTTGGATTTATAGTTAAGTTATCACAATTTTTAAACTATTTACAACAATCATAAAATTTCAATCTACCCTTTGTGAGTTAATTCAGCTGCATTGCTTGTATAGTGAGTTTTCATACTATATACCAGTTTCCATTAGAAAATTAGTATTTTTTCTATATCATGTATTGAATTTAACGCCATATAATTCAATGTATGCCTTTGTAATTACTGTCATTTAATTTTAAAGTTGTCAGCCTCCTCATAGAATGCTTTGTAAAATTGAAAAAATGCATTGTGCATGCATGTTGTGGTCGTGGATGACCTAATTGTTATAGAAAAATTTCAATATCATTCTGTCCACACACATAGAAATTTCAATTTATGTTCTACCCAAATGAGTTTTCAACTGTAAGATATTGATTCATAGAGAAAATCGAAGCCTTTTTGAAACACTTTTTCAAATGAAGAAATAAAACTTAAAGTATATTTTATGTCAACTTCAACAGTAAAATCCTTTATGCTGGTTTCAGACCCCGCTTGTGGTATTAAAAGTAAAGTTCGTCTGTAAAACCTTCAACTCTTTTTACCAATTAAAGGATCAGTTTTTCAGCACAAAACATTTGTTGGATTGGAATCACAGTTTTCATGAAAAATGGAATGATGTTGAAACTATCTAGCAATTATAATATGTGTATGTTGATATGAAAGTTTTTGCACATGTTAATAACCTTTAGCTTTTTAATATATTTTACTAATACACTAACCTGAAGAGTCCTAGTTGAGTTAGAGTTAGAGCTATATATTTGAAAATATTACAAAAACCACTGTTGAACATATTATAAAATGCAAATTCTTACAGTATGTTGTTTTACCCACAAGACGGTCAACAGCAGAAGGTTTCCAATTACTGGTTTCCCATGCTTTAGGAGATGCTGGCAGTCCGTACTTAATAGGAGTGGTAAGTTTTTTAGATAATAACCTATAGTGGGTATAGGATTATTGGTATAATTTGCTATAGTCAGTTATTCACCAACTCGGTATTTAATAAAGGAAAACAATTCAAATATAATTATCCATTCACATTGTGCAGTGATCTGAATGAATGGATTCATAGAAAATGTGAATGAATGTATTTCATTACTCTATTTCGATATAAAACTTTCTGTATTTACAGTACCAAACACAGGTAGCAAGCAAGCAGTTTAATTTGAATCATGTCGAATTCAACATTAAATTGATTTAATTAAAGCATCCCATTTCTGTAAACTTATTTTTTCTGAATTTTTTCAAAATCGACAATTTCAGAAAATTGCATAAACTTTTTTTGAAGAAACTCATATAGACTCGAAAATTAAAGATAATCGGAAAATGAGAGGTTAAAAAATGTTCTTATATGTCAAAAGCTACCTGTAGAAAAATTTTCGAAAGAATTAGAAGGTGAAAATAAGAAAACACTCATATGGAAAACTAGCATTTTATGATTTAATGAAATGTGAAGGTTCATATCACACTTATTCCTGAATGTGTTTTCATCCAGGACTGAAAAGTAAGATGATACTTGTATTAGGGCTATTTTTCAAAAATATTATTCCTAATTTCATATATCGTACAGATAACATAACCTCAATTAATTTAAGACACAGAATGTTGAAGAAGGCATTTAGGAATTCTTGGTGGCTAGTTATTCAATATGCCTAGTAGGCACTAGTGTACAATAAACATGATGACTGGGGAATATATGCAGAAGTTGATAATGCACTATTTAACCTTAAATTTGTATTTGGCTTATACAAAAAATTCTAACCTTCTGTACTTAACTGTGTGATACATTTGGATATGATAATTAATACTTGTAGATTTATACCTTTGGATATTCACTTTATTTATTTATTGCAATATGTTCTAGCAGTTTGACCGGTCTAGAGTAGGTAGGTACTTAATTTTTCATCAAAATAACTCAAAAAACTATAGCTTGCAGAATTGATAAATACACATTGGGTATAGCTGTATATGGCGTATCATTAATATTTTTTGAGTTATTTTGAAGAAAAGAAATGTTCATTAAAATAATATAAATGCTCTTTTCACCTTAGGCTCAATTTTTTGGAAACTAAGCACTTCAAACCGGTCACAGTTCCAAAGCATATTACAATTATATAAATAAAGTGTATTGTAAAGTGTTAACGATTATTTTCAATTCACTTTCACTTTATTTCAAAACTAAGTACTTCAAACCGGTCAAACTTATAGAGAATATATTAATAAAGTGAACTGTTAAGTGTTAACGATTATTTTCAATTGGGGTGGTAATTAAGAGGTGATTTTCACATTTCTTTGTCGTCAAACAATAGAAACAAATATAATTTTCGTCATAACTCGTTTGGTTTTGATCCCAGGAACTTTTACATGAAAAAAACAAATAAAAGATTTTTAAGCACTTCAAAAATGTTTTATGGTTTTTCCTAAAAGACACATTGTTTTTTGCTTACTTACGTTAAAACTTTCAATTTTGACATGTGATGTATAGGAACCAGTCTTCAACAAGCTATTACTCCATTTGTATTGGATCTACAGCCATAAACTCACCATTCTTTTGTTTTTTTATAATCTACTACTAAGAGAGTTTTCCGATAAATACCAACTTTTTGAGTTATTCGCGAAAAAATGTCTGTAACGTGGTTTTATTGATTGAAAAATTGACACTCATTCTCGAATAAGTTATGAAAAGTTTTCAGTTTCGGAAAAAAACATATAACAAAATTTGCTTGGATTTAGATAATCCGTAGATTTTGTTATCCAGACTTATTTCCAACGAAATATTTTTCACCCTCGAAGAGATATGTAATCCATCCCCAGGGTGAAAGCCATCCCCGGTACAGTGTCAACTTTGAAAGAGGAGGTGATATGTGTTATAAGGGTGCTTCCATTTTAAATGGGCTACTCTATATATGCCAGTCATATCTCAATTATAATTTCAAATTCCTATTATTAGGAATAATAATACTGGTATTAATGTCCCAGATCAGAGCTTGTAAACTCATAGTCGACGCTTAGGAGTAGGCAGAATAAGACCCTTCTGGATATCAGTAACTGAGACACTTGCAGATACCAGTAACTGAAAGCCTTGCAGATACCAGTAACTGAGACCCTTGCACATATCAGTGACGAGACCTGGGCAGTAGGTTGATTGAGACCCCAGCGTTAGGTCATCAAATCCTTAAATCTGTCGCTACCTGGGGAGTAGGTAGATTGAGACATCAGTGTAGTCATACTTTTTCGAAAATGGCTTCAAAGTAGAAGCCGAAACGTTGAAAAACTGAAAACACCAGACGTTTTGAACCTTTTGAAACACACACATTCGTTAAATAAAAATTATTATTATTAGTGAAGAGATTGGTTGATACTGATTTGGAAGATTGTCTAGTCCCTTAAGGGAATCCTTGTAAGACCGGCTGAAGAGCCTATAAAACACTGATGAAACAAATTCCTCAGCACATTTTTAGCAGGACTAGAAGCTTTGTTGATGTTAAATTGTTTCATTATTTCTTTCAATAAAACCGTTGAGAAATTATATCAGGCATTGGGGGTTGTACAATGAGGAAAGTAGGCGGTATTTTTCCTCTAAAGTTAACTGTGGAATATATTTCAAGGACCAGTGGATTAAAAAAACTAATGAATTGATCATTAAAGAATCTGCCATATTATTTTTGGAATTCTCAAAATACTTTATTGACTCTATAACTCTTTTTTAAAACTAGCGTCAATTATCCTTATAAGAGATATTGTCATGATTGATTTGAATATCAAACCTGTGCTACTATTTCAATTGATTATCTTGTTTCAGTTATCAGATGCCTTCAGAATAGGAATGAACCCTATCAATTCAGAGAATTCAACAACTGATGATACAGACTTGAATAAGTTCAAGTCTCTGCAATATGCATTATTTTCAACTTGTTTCGTTGAAGTTATAGGAGGACTTTTCTTCCTGATAACAGCTTTTTATATAGTTCATGACAAACGTAAAGTAGAAGAAGCTGTACATGGTAAGTATATTTGAATTTAATAAAAATAAAATTTATTGTGTAAAGTTCACAAATCAAAGTTAGTTTATTTTTATTAACTTTTGTCATTTATTATACAAACTAATCAAAATTGATGACATTCAGTCATTTTTAGCTGATAGTTTTCAAACTGTTCAAAATATTAGTAACATAATGAAAGTTATTTGTAGGTATAGGAAGAAAATGTAAAATGTTTGATGTAGCTAACAAAATCGCAAGTTTGCTCAATAAGGAAATCTATGAATCGAACCATTTTATTTACTATGATTAATGAAACTGAAAATTCATCAATTTCGACTCGTCAAAACCCGTTGGGCTGATTTATTGAATCTGTCGAATTATAATGTAGTTCTTTTCGCAGTGATTCAATAAATGTTTAAGAACATCTTTTATTAGTCTGTATTATGCTTTCTCTGCAATCTAAATACATGAAAATATTAATTCATTAGTGCTGCTACTGCTTTGTTGACTAAATTAGGTCAAAAGTATTATCATGAAAATATTCACCGCTATATTTTAGGCAAATTAATGGTGTATCTGGATAATCATCTATTAACCAATGTGGATATCAATATTTGAAAAATGTTCATAAAAAAACTTATGATTGTTCAGTTTTTTATTTATAGTTCTGGAGAGTGCAGTCTATTCCCTTCAGTAGTTGGCGAAGAATTGTAGTAATGGATATTTTCAAAAACAAGATGAAGGTTTTATGAAATATCCAAGAGGAATAATTTGTCTTCTCCAGTGGTTTTTTTCACTACAGATAACCACTACTATCTAATTTTCTAGATTGAAACTTTTTTTTCAAAAAATTGGTTTCTCAAAATGAATATGATAGGCTTCCGTAGTAGAGAAAACTCATTCAGGAATATTTGGAAAACCAATCTATAATTTTGCTGTTTTCTAAAATCGAAACGTGAAAATAATCAGTCAATCTGGTGCTCTGCACGTTTTAGATGTTTTATTTCAGATGAAAGACAACTTCGGTCTCATCTGTTTGAAGATTTGTGTATCTTGCTTCATAGAAATATTACTTTGTCACGATTGACTCAATTAGTTCCAAACTCAGAAAATTCGGAATCAGTTGAGTACTTCTCTAAATGTCTGTTTATATAAATGATATAGAATTTTGAGAAGCATATTTTTTCTATCTAGGTTTTACCACTGATGTTATTTACTTCTTTCAGTGTTATTGTATAAAGATGATTAATCAGATTAGGCATGAACACAGCTATCAATGGTTTCTCCACTGCTACATTTAGCCATAAACATTAAGATATTTGATTAGTATTTCTATATTTTTCATTGAATTTGAGTGAAATTTAAAAATATCATCATTGAAAAATGATTTTTTAACTTTTCCATAAGTGACTTTCTCAATACTTATTTATGGGGGTCCTCAAAAGTGCTACCAAGATATTTTTGTCATCATTTGAAACATTTTAATAAGATATGTTCAACATAATTCATTTGGTGCAGATAAGTTTTGGTAGTTATAGACATTTAGAACTAAAGAAGACTTTTGAGAAGCAATTCAGACAAGTAACTTGAATTTTATATCAACATTCTTTCGGTATTTTTACCTTCCACAATCTGAAAAACATAAAAATTTTAATGTGTACACATGTAGAAAGGGCAAATTTTCTAGTTTATCTCGACAAGTTACTGCATAAATTTAAATTATTTTTCACAAAAAACAGTTCTATATATCAGTAACTTGTCGTATACCTTCAATGATTATGCCTATAAAAAAAAAGAGCCGTGAAATTATACAATACTTATCTTAAGTCATTGCGTAACTTATCGGGGTAAACTAGAAAGCTTGCTCTTTCTACACGTGTATAAAGTTCTCCATTACAATTTTCATATTTTTCAGAATGTGGAAGGTAAAAATACCCAGAGAAAGTCGATAAAAAACTGATTTTTCTCTACAAAAAATGACTTTTGTTCAGTAAATTGAATGTTTTAGAGATTGCAGTTTTTTTTAGTTACACTCAATGAATTCCAAAAATGGATTTTTTTAAATGAAGTGTGATAACATAAATATCACGTATGGTATCTTGAATTGAAACTATGTTGCGTTATGGTACCGTTTCTAAACTTATAATATCTACCACATATATTTTTTTTACCATCAGTGGAAACATCAGTGAGGTTTGATCTTATATCTATCAAGTATTATATAAATAATAGTTCTCTTCTAATGGAATCAAAACAATTCAAGACTGAAGGAAATGTAAAACTGTAAATTATATTCAAATGTTAATTTCATTAGCAGGTTTCAACTAATAATAAATTTGGTAATAATTTTTTTAAAATTACATTAGTAATCTTCAACATAAAATAAGACAATATCTTACAATATACTGTTTTCAAAAGATAATAATATGGAGTTTTTTTTTTGAAGAGCTTTCCTAATTTTATACCTAATTTCCTACTATTACAAGAGAAAGGGTATCTTATAGTATTTTTGCTCACTAGATAGACAAGAAAATGTAGCAGTATCTAGAAATTGCAGAATGCTGTCAATACGTTTGAAATTTATGTTTTTCATCATTTCAAATCTCTATGAACTCAAATACAAATACCTGTCAAGTATGGCCTTCACTTTTGAATTACAATGTAGATATGAGTTTCAGTATAAAATTTATAGTCGATTTTAGTTAAATTGCCATTAACCTGAAAACAAACACTGAAATGTATTTTTTATTATAATATGATAACAAATAGCAGAATTACTCATAAAGTTCGAACATTCGAGCTTTATCTGTCAAATTCCATGGCTGCCCATGAAAATACAATTAAAGGTTAAGGCTATTTATCCTTGACTATCTAACTTATACAAATTTGACTTCGCGGTTAGTTTGTGCTTGAAAAATGAGTAAAAACAGCCTCTTTCCTTTTGTCATGTGCTATTCTGAACCTGGTAAGTTTGACATTATTTTCGAAAATCCTCAAAAAAAAATTTTTTTTTAGAAATTTCGAAAATTCTCAAAAAAAAAAGTTGCTCAGTTTCCAATTGTATACCCTTGATCGAAATTTGGACTCTCTGTAACACTTTGACTGTTTTCAGTTTTTTTGATTTTTCGAATCTTTCGCTTTATCAATACGAATGAAACATGATTCAAATTTCATTCAATATGCCGTCCTTCCCGTTTTTTGCAAATTACAGTTCTTTCATTCACATGTTGTGGCATTAAAAATGCAACAAAGTTTGTGATGGGATTTATGTTAGCACAACACTCCCGAATGGTATTCTCTAAATGTTGTTTGTTTGCCAATGATCTGTGCTTATATACTTTTTGTTTCAGATAACCTCATAGAAAAAAGTCCAACGGAGATAAGTCCGGTGTTCTTGGTGGCCAGTAATCTTCTCAATTTCGTCCTATAACTTTGCCCCTAAACATGTGCCAGAGACACTGTTTCACTTCTACCGTTTGGTGGATCGGTACCCCGCCAAGCTGATACCATTCATTTCGTCTAACACTTAGACGCGGATTATCCAAAACTTCAGATAACATGCCTGTGTTAAAATTTTCTCTGAAAAAATATGGTCCAATTATTTGGTTACGTTACAACCCACATCACCCATTTGTCTTGAACGAATATTGGTCATGGCATTATATTACAGAATTAGGCTTATTATTGGACCACTAGCGACAATTTTGGGAACTAACTATTTTGAATGTGAATCATTTTCTCTGTCATCTTGTTACCAAAATGAATCCTACTCGAATATTGAAATCTCTTTCTTTAATAGTGTGCATGAACTTTGGCTTCTCACAGTTTCTCTGCCAACACTTGTATCTGCACAAATACTCCCAATATTAGTTTTTCCGTTTTCAAAAACGCTCAAACAGAAATTGAGTTATTCTTCTTCATTATATTTTATTGGATTATGGGGTTTCTTGAAACATATGTCCACAGAACCAGTTTCTTTGAATGTTTTCAATATCATTCCCACGGTACTGAAATGAATATTTCTTTCTGGATGCCGGTGACTGAAAATACAAGGAACATCTCGATATAGCACATTCTCACCACATACAAAGAACGATTTCCACTTTGTCTTTTGTGGATAACATTGTACATAAAACTTATTTGTGAATTATAAATGTACGAAAATCTGTTCTCAAAACAACTCGATTCAATCGCAATAATTTGACATTAACTAAAACTAAACATTTTTTTCAAAAGTCTACTGAAGGAAAATTTAATTTTGATTTGATCAGTACCTACCTACTATTTTCTTCCCGACATGTTGCATTAGTCTTGTAATGTTTAAAATCACGAAATTTTTACATAATGTTTATTGCAAA